>JAODAL010004111.1:0-161680 GCA_025379985.1 Phyllomedusa bahiana
GTGGGGGCACCACCTTCTAAAAAAGGGGGGGCACCTACCTGGCTACAGAGGGGGCATCTACTTGGCTACAAGGGGGAAATCTACCTGCCTTAAGGGGCACTAACCTGCTTATGGGGGGTTAACTACCTGGCTAATAAGGCATCCTACCTGGCTTTTTCCAAAGCCGTTATGCATTTTAGGTGGAGTGGGTGTGGCTTTTCGAAGGGGCATGGCATACCGACAAGATGGGCGTGTCCATGCAAATTTTTGCCGCCCACTAAAATCTCCTGCTTTTTCATTTTCAAAAGTTGGCAACTATGCAGATAGGTGGGCAGACAAGTTCAGGTAGGTAGCCAGGGTCAGACAGCCAGGCTACTTTAATGTAAAAGAAAATAAGAAATCCCTTACTCACTTGCCCCACACTCCCTCGCAGCTCAGGTCCCGGGCAGTCTGTTCTCGGTGCGGGTGGCGCGATGATATTACGTCATCGCGTTGTCCATGCCAGCACTGTGCGAAAGCGCCTGCTAGGCTTAAAGCCTAGCAGGCAGGTTAGCAGAGCGGAGCGCAGGTGTCGGGCGGTCCTGCGTCTGAGCGCTCGGGCCCGGGCATTCAGAGGCAGGATGCGCCGGGCCCCGCAGCTCCGCGCCCTCTGCAGTGAACTGTTATGTTCACTGCCGGCGGACGCAGGAGCAGCACTAACGGGGGAGCAGACGTGTCAGCAGCTGTCCAGGGGCCCGGGCCCCCACAGAGCCCGGGCCCCGTGGCAGCTGCTGCCCCTGTAGTTACGCCCCTGCATACATCCATTTGCGGGAACGCACTTCCCGCTAGAGCGTATGAGTATGTCCAATGTCGGGAAGGGGTTAAAAGGCCAGTGTCCTTATTTACACACTACATAGTCTTCATTACAAGGAGATGACTAATCATTGAATTCTGTCCAGCACTGAAAGGGTGTCTGTAATTGGAGCCTGGGAAGGGAGTGTCCTTAATTAAGGATAATTGGCTGCAGCTGCTTCAGGGCTTTCCTGCAGGTGATAAGGGCAGGTCTGCATTAAACTTTTGGAGGGAAAGTTGTAAGGAGGTGTCTGAGCAAGGTTAGTAGATCTTATAGTTTATGTATTTTATTGTACTTCCATGTGCCTAAACTCCCCAGTGTTGCTGTATGTATTGGCTGAGAAGTTTGTTTTTGCATCTACTGTGTGTACACTAGAGATGAGTTCTTTTACATGTTTGTATTTGTACCAATAGGGTGTTTTCACACAGTACAGTTTTCACTGTGCTCCAAATAAACTGCAAGCTTCTTCAGTTGTTCAGCATGGTGTTTCAAGTAAGTAATCACTGACTGCTTGTTTGAAGTCTAATTGACTTCACTAATTGATTACTTCCTTTCCAAACAGTTTGGGTGCTTTAACAAGCAGCTTTATTGGATGCAGAAATGTACAGCATTGATTGCTGTGTTTTTTTGCACAAAAAACTCATCAGAAAAATGCACATTGTGAAAACAACCTTAAGGTAACTGAAAAAAAGCTTGCTGGTATTAAAGCCAGTTTAATTGGCGTGAAGTTAAAACTGCACCAAAACTGTGCTGTGTGAAAGCTCCCATAGGCTACATCTACACCGCACACAAAAACGGCAGTTTTTTTAGTTTTTGTTTCTAAAAATGCTGAGAAAACGACTTAAAAGAGGTCCCATAGACTTTAATAGTAAATAATGTTCTGTAGTCTCCGCAGAACGTGGTTTTGCTGTGACATTTCTTGAAATGTTGCAAAAACCGACTGGGCAGAAAATGTAGTTTTGGAGTCTATGTAAATCGCTGGATTTCTTTTTTTGTAGAAATCCACTTCAATTCTAATGCTGCGCATATCTACAAAAAAAAAAACATAGCCTTATACTGCAGCAAACATATTTTTAACAACAACAAAACTGCACAGTTTGAATATACCCTAAGAAGTTCAACATTGCAATCTAAAAACATGCACATCTGATTCTGATGTGCTATCATGGAGATTCAATGTTGATCCAGATTCCTTATTATCTTACCTGTTTAAAAAATGAAATATTCAGTGCAGTGCCAGTGCAGAAATTTAAATGGTTACAGGGTTTGCCACTTTTACAACAAAAAATTGGCCCAAATATCGTGGTGGTGTTAATTTATTGTTTATGTATATATATTTTATTAAATTATATATAAATATATATAAAATATAATAGTGTATTAAAAAAACTACTTCTCTGCTTTTATAGGTCAATAGTTTTGTTTAAAGGTTTCCTGGTTTTGGTTTTTAAGGTGGTCACAATTACATTTTTTTTTAATATTTTTTTTTTCCCCTTTGTGGTTTAGGGAAGTTGAATCGCTACCGGACTGATTGGAAAAACTTCCCAACTTTCATATTCCGCTTTCCATCTATTTTGCATTACACATGCATCTTTTTTAAAAAGGTAAGCCTTTTGTTTGTTTTTTTCCCTTAAAATAGTAAATAGCTTAATGTGTTCCCAAACCCCTTTTCGTTTCATGCAAAGGTGAAAGGGGTTCATAATCCCCCCCCCATTATAAATCCCACCTTTGGTGGTGGTGCAGGGGGGGTAGAGGTTTGTGCAAGCTGTTTATTGTTATATCTTCTTTCACGTTTAAATTTTAATTGTCTAGAATAACAGTTGAATGCTGGTTCCCAAAGCTGCCCCTTGCATTGTCACTTCTAAAGGTTAAGCTTGTTCACCGGCTTAAATGGACAAATTAGCGGTGTTAGCCCTAAAATAGTCCATTTCGTTTCGGTGCTGTCCGGGAATTTACGGCCCGAAAAAAAGCTTCGGGGATTTTAAATTATTGCCCCCGCGTTTTTGGGTCCGATTTCAGTCACGTTTTTTTTTTCCCAAGGAAACCAAAAAACACAGTTTTTTTTCAAAGTAACCATCAGCACCCATATTTTTCTTTGAAGATTTTAAGATATTAAAGACCCTCCCAACTCCGGGCTGTTGCTTTTTTCCACAGGGGATTTTGGTTCGCCGCACACAATCCTGCAACCCCTGCTGTTGCTGTTTTCCCCAAAAAGGGGTTTTTTGGGTTTTCTGCGCACACAGTCCAGAAAAGTTTAATTCTGTTGGGGTCCCAGTTTTCTTCACATTTCAGTGGGCTTTTAAATAAATTTTTTTTTTTTAACTCAAAAAAAAAAACGTTTGTTGAGTTAAAATTTTTTGGGTTTTTCATTTTTCTAATGCATTTTTTTGTGTTTATTGTATTGTTTAGTTTTTACGGGCTGGGTGGCCTTGGGCGCCCGCTCGTTTTTTTTCCATTCGGGAATTCTGAAGGGAAAAAAAGAGTCTGGAGGTCCCCATGGGCAACCAGAAAGTTAAAATTTGGATGTGCAAATAATATTTAAAGAAAATTAAAAATCCTTTAAAAGTAAAAGTTGTTAATTAAAAAATAAAAAAAACTTGCATGGGTTTCCGGGTTTCCCGGCGCTGCCGGTGGGGATGTGAGCTGTGAGCTCCTCGTTCCTCCCGCCCGGGGGGGCCCCCCCGGGCGTTGCCCGCAAGGGCCCTCAGCCCCACCCCCAGGGGGGACCTTTTTGGGGAAAGGGGTACCCTTCGAAATCCCCTCTCGCCCCCGCCCCCGCAACCCCGGCGCCCGCTCCACGGGTTCCTAAGATGGCCCCGGGGGACCCGGGCGCAGAGGGCGCTCGCCAGCCTGCAGCTGCAGGGGGCAAGGCACCCCGGTTAGGAGTGAGAGGCTGGGGACCCGGGTAACGGGTTTTCCCCCCTATTTTGCCCCAAAAAAACATCCGCTGCTGCAGGGGGAATTGGCACTGCCGATAAAAAGCTACTGCCTGGGGGGCAGACTATAGGCCAGACCTACAAGGGCCCCCAACCCAAGTACAGGCCTCTTTTTTCAAGTCCAACATTTCTGCGGGCCCATCTCAAAAATGCGAATGGAAATGAGAGTAACGACTTGAGACTGCCCAATGGTCCTTACAACCCAAAAAAAAAGATCGCTTGGGGCCCAGTTAACACAGGGAGCGCTAGAAGATCTGAGAATCGCTCCGGGGAGCTTTTGAAAGGGTTGGGGGCTCCTAAGTTTTAAAAGGGGGCGCTGCAAGAAATCTCCAAGATGTACTACCGAGAGCCTTGGGATCGCCCCCCTTCGAACAAAGAGCAACGAATACCCCGGGGATCCCCTTTTCGGAAATTACCAGGCACCAGACAAAGCAGGCCACAGTTAAATAAATTTTCCTAGACAAAAAATGATAAAGTTAAAAAGCCGGGGCCCTTACCGAAATTAGCCCCCCCCTCTTGGGGAAACCCCAAAAATTTTTTTTGGGGGTTTCGGCGGATGTTCACACGAAGGGGGGCCCTTTAAGTAAGCTCGACGCGCTCCCTTTCAAAGAAAAATTCGTTTCCAGTTATTCCCCTGTCCCTTAAAAGCCCCAAATTTAAAATGGCCCCCCCCAGAATTTTTACCTCCCCACAGAGGCAGAGACGGGCCTTCGGGATTTTTGCTAAGGTTTTTTTCCCCGAGGAACATCCAATCGCAAAGAGAACGGAGCTCAGAACAGGATGTTAACCCGACGTCGAAAAACAAGGCCTCGGAATGGCCAGAGCCCCGTCCCCCCTGTCCTCCCCTTCGGCCCCCAAAGATGCCGCCATCAAGGAAGTTTGGAGATGGACTCGGACCAGGATGAGGGGCCTCACATATCACTGGTAACAATTCCCCTTTTAACCAGGGGACTTGGCCCTTGTGGTGAGAAAAACCAGCTTTAGGGCCTTAAAATTTTAACTTTTCCCCTATTAAGGGTTTGGGGTTTGAGGACTGGGAAACATCTCTAAATCCGGTATCCTTTTGTTGGGCCTCAATCGAAAACGTGGATATTAGCAAATGTTTGTCTCCAACAGGGCGTAGCTTGCTATAAGGGGACTCCCTAATCCCAAAACTGTACGGGCCCAGTGGGAGTTGCGGGCGGGGTGGCTTTAGGGGGACGCTTTGTTGCTGGACGTATTAAATTGGGGTAGGGGGGCGGGGCTGCGGTGGGTCTTGCGTTCCGTGTGGGCCCGGGCCGGTGGTGGGGCGGGGTGGGGGTCGGTTGTGGGGGGCCCCCCGGGGTTTGTCCTGGCCCCGGTCGGGGGGCGGGCGGGGGGGGTGGGGGGGGGGCCGTTTGGGCGTTTGGGGGCTGGTCCTCCCCTCTTTCCCCCCAAACTTGGGGGGGGGGGGGGGGCGGGGCTGGACCCGGGGCGTCGGCGTTTCCCGGCCTGTTTCCCGTCTGTGCTCCCGGGGGTTGGCGTCGGCCGCGTGGGGGGGCCCCCGGGGCCCCCGCCGGGCTTTGTGTCCGCTCCCGCTGCCGCTGCGGGTTGTGTGGGGCGGGGGGGGCACATTGTGGCGGCGGGGCGGTTACAGGGTTGATGGGTGTGCCCCGGTGATGAAATTTTTCCTTTTGGGTTTGTTTTGCCGCAGCTTTGTATTGGTTGTCCTTTTTTTGTTAAAAAACCCGGGAAAAGGTGTCTGATGAGGCGATATTTTTTGTTTTCAGCGCGTAGCAACAATGGGGGGGGGGAAGGGCCATAAGAGTGTTTCTGGTGTTCACCCCCACGGACGGGGAAAAAAAAGGGGGGCCCAAAATTAAGCCTTTGGGAAGAAAGGGGGGGTGGTTAACCCCTTCCCTTTCCTTTGTCGTTCTATTCACAGTCCCGGGTGGCCGACCTTGGTTTGGTTTTCAATGTTTACTTTTTGTGTTTTTTCAAAGGGTGGCGTGTTTTCTCTTGTAGTATCACCCCATCCTTTTTGGGGTAACGCACTTTTCAAAGCGAACCCCCTGGCCTACCGCCTTAGGTGCCTATATTCCCTCACATTTAGCTCCCCATTGTCACATCATTGCGGGATCCTGGAAGTAAAGGGGCCCTTCCCAAACAACGGGATGAAAATTTTGGCATCTACGGAAGCTCGTCCTGATGTGCTTTTTAGGAGCCCCACTTGCGTGGGGGATGACTTTAAGCGAAGGGAGAGCTCTGGGGGGGGCTGTCTATGGGTCCCCCCCCGTAAAGGGTTTAAAGGTGGAGTTGTACCCTCTAAACAAAAATTTTCCCCTTTGTCCCAATTTCTCACTTCATGATGGAAAAGGGCAGTTTTCGCATTAATCTTAAAAATGGGGGGAAAAGGGAAATTAGCTTTTTTTTAATGTGTATGGCCCCAACTCGCAAAATAACCCAAATTTTTCGTAATTTAGGAGGGAAAAAACCGAGTGATAGGGGGGCCCTGTCAGGTATCCCGCGGGGCCCGAACTCAGTGTGAACCGGGAAAATGGAAAAGGGACCCTTGACTGGGGGGCATACCACAGTTAGCCAGAGGGGCAGAAAACAAAGCCCTAAACATTTACTGGAAACGACCAACTTAAATGATTTTTGGGGGGAGAATCCAGATGGTGGGAGTATACATTTTATTCCCCCTCCACCAAACATGGTCGAGACTAACTTCCCTAGTTCAGAAAATTATGCCCCGAGCGAGGATGCTCAGTTTTTCCCGGAATGCTTTATCGTCATCTCCAATAATCTAACCTAGTAGAGGGTTTCCCCAAAAAAAGGGTCGGATTTTATTGGGAAATTTCCCTCCCTAACTTGGCAAGGGAAGGAAATTATTTTTTTCGATTGCTAAGGGGGGTGGTGGGATTTTGATGCTTTAAACAAAAGGGCCCACCGCTCGATCTTTTTTTACTGGGCCAATTTAAGGGTTTCCCGAAGGCAAGACATGCCATACATCCTTCACAAACGCAAATTTTCCGAATCTTTAAGAAGGCCCCAAGGCAGTGAGATAACCTTACGAGCTTTCAGCTCAACAACTAAACAGAAAAAAGGGTAAAATGGGGAAACGGAAAGAGGGATTTTGACATTTGGTAGAACGGAGGGAAGAGTTGCTCGATCCCCCTTCAGTCTACACTCTTTAGAAAGGGGAAAAAATCTGGGAAAAATTTTTCGAGGCTCCTGAAGGGACAAATTTAAAACCTTCCCATGCGGGTATGCGTAAGCGAGGAGAAAACCTGGGCCCGGACAAATTAAAGAACCTTGGTGTTCTACAAAACCCCCCCTACTTGTGGCCCTTATGAGAAAGGGGGAAAAGGGGGAGGAAGTTCCTCCCGCAACTAAAACTGCCACGGGCTCCGGGCCACAAAGGGTATTCTTAAACCGGAAATTTCTGAATGGAAGTACGGACCCAATTAAACAGCTAAACATGGCAAGGGCACCTGGTGATGGGTTCCGGGGGGGTGTTAAAATTTTTGATAGAGAACTGCCCCCAAACCTCACACCTCTTTTAAATTTGGTTTTTCAAAAGGACATATCAGGGCCAAAATAAAAAACACTTTCATTAAAGTGAATCAAAAAAGGGAAAGACCCCCCTCCCCCGGCCCCAAAAATTTGGGTTTATCATTAAAATTTGGATAAAAATTGCTGTAAAAATTTTGGGGGCCCACCCTTGGGGGAAACCCAAACCCCATACTGATAGGTCCCCCCAAAAGGGTTTTTCAAGGGGGGAAACAGCGTAGGGAATATTAGGAAAGTTTTTGGGGGTTATGGATAGGATTAAGACAGTCCCATCTGGAGAACCCCTGTCTTAGTTTAAACCCTTTGGGCGCCGAAAAAAGGGCCCTTTGATTTTTCGATGGGGGTGGTTGGCTGGCCTAGAAAGGGTGGGATATGGGGCCTTCAAGACCTTTGTTTCCGCTATTTTCGGAATCCGGTAGCAGGGGCATACACCCTTCATCTCCTCCCCAATTCACCTACAAAAAGGACCAGACAGGGATGCCCCTTATACCCTTCTCTTTGACCTTGCCTTGAGCCCCTAGCGGATTCCTGGAGGAATCAGATCTCTTTAAAGGGTTCAACTGGTACCCCCGAAAAATTAAAAACTGCGTCTTTGCAGTGATTGATTTCTTTTTTTTCGAACCCCCAGGCCCATACCACAGGGTTTTTTTCTCTTTAAATGTTTGGCGATTTCAGGTTACAAGGTGAATGCGACAAAAGCGAGTCCTAAGCCTGGGATTAAACCCGAAGACAAATGGCAGAGCCTGGGCATTGATTTACGTTGCCCCATAAATTTACATAATTAGGGAAAAATATGGTAAACACCCGACACCTATTAGTTTAAAATTTTCCCCCCCACATCAAAAAAGTCTCCCCGATTTAGCACTTGGAATTTCTGCCCCTTTCTATGCCGGGAATGCCAGGCCATTAAAAAAATCAGTTTCCTAAATTCTCTACCTTTACAAACTCTTCCCTTTTCTTTAAACATTTAGATGTAAATCGAATCCACTCAAATTCTCAAAATTCATCTGGGCGGGGGAAAAAAAAAGTCTTAAAAAATTGAGCTGCCCCAAAGGAAAGGGGGCCGAACCTCCCGGATGCGGGGTACAATTAGCATGTTTTTTCCCGAATGTTGTGGGCTTATAGGGACTAAAAAGGGAAAAGAAAGAGCCTGATGCGTCCTTTGGAACCCCCCTGCCCCCCTCCACACGAATTCACAAACCTCCCCCCCCGAACAAAACTTCAATTTTTGAGACCTTTTGGCTTGGAAAGAGGGTCCGGGAAGCGTCTGGCCTACCCCCCTTTTGATTCTAAAGCTAGCCTGTCTGGGACCAACCCCGAATTTTCCCTTTTGGGGTTTCAAACCCATGTTCAAGAGGGGGGGGGAAGGTTTTGGTTAGGGGACACTGCTACTTTCCAGGGGGAAAAAGAGTGGCTTTCGCCCTCAGAAATGCTGGGCAAAGTTCTCCTTACCCGCCACAGTTTTTAGGGTTATCAACTTTACCATTCTGTCTCTAGGTTTACAGATGTCTCAAAAAGGGAAAATCCCCAAAAAATTAGACGCTTTTATTGTTTTCCAAAAAAGAAGGCTGTTCTTCTCGGGGCTTTATAAGTCCATGGAAAGGATCTCAGCCCTACAAGGTAAGGTTTTTCCAATCCCGGGGGGTCTTTTTAAAAAAACCCCCCGTTCCAGACAAAATTTCCCCAAGGGCATCAACGAAAAGACGTCTTTGCACAAATTGGAGGGGGAAACCCAAATTTAAAATTGCGACAATGCCATCTATGGCTTTAACCTCCTCCCTACAAACCTTTCCCAATAGGTTCAACAGTGCCCCAAGTGTGGTAAGCCTAAAAAACCCATTGTGGGTATTGGGATGTGCCCCCCACAGACTTTTGGGATAGTTTGTGGCTTAATTGAGGTAACTTTAAACATTGTTCGGAAAAAAGCCACGCCTTTTTTTTCCATTCCCCCAGACGCCAAGGAGGGGGTTCGGGCAATCAGCTAACCCCGTTTGACTCCCACAATAATCCACTACGTTTAGTAGCAAAGTTGTTGCTCATTTTGGAAAGCCCACCCGCCTAAAATTCTATGATGAAGGGGCCAACTAAAGATTTTTTTTAACTGCTGTAAATTGGGAAAAGGAGAGGCATAAAGAAGCTTGCATGCGGGCTTCTTTAGCGCTGGCGCCGTTTATAGAAATTTACTTTCAGATAGGGAGATAAGTGTTGATCGAGTTTTTAAAACACGGGTTGGTATGCAGAGGGGCATCGGGGGGTCCTGGGGGGCTGGAGGTTTTTTGATGATAAACCGGGAAGAAGGGGGGGGTGGGGAGGACCAACCCACTGTTGATGCAGCCAGGAAAAGGGTTCGGATAGAGGAGCTTTTTTTTTCTGACGCAAAACCATACAAACTTTTAAGAGTAAAATTTCTTTTGTAAGTTGCACTTGTGTTGAACTTTTTTTTCAGGGTTTTTTCTGTTTTGTCTTTTTTACCATCCCCCGTAAAATCAGATACTGGTTCCCTATGTCTTTTTGCATGGATTACAAAAATTTATGTATCTTACACTCTGTAACCCAACGATTTGACTGCACTGGATTTCTAGTCTACGACTCTGAATTTGATTTTTTTCCCTTTTTTCTAGATATAAGTAAAAGTGTTTTGTTACTTTAAATTTGAAAAAATGCCAAAAAACATTTTTTTTAAAAAAAAAAAAAAAAAAAAAAAAAAAAAAATTGCATAACCAATTTTAAAATTAAGCTGCTACAAAAAAACAATAAAGGAAAGGACGATTTTAACAAAATTAAAAAACACACAAAAAAACAGTTTTAGAATAATAAAAAAAATTCCCTTTTATTTTTAAAAAAAAAAACAAAAAAAAAAAAAAAACCTTCCCCCCCCATTACAATTCCACGAACTTAGATGCAAAAAAAAAATAAACTATTTACAAAAAAACATCAATCCGTACTGGCAAAAAAAAAAAAAAAAAACAAAAAATTGGAAAAAACCAGGGGGGGAAAGGGCCGGAATGGGGGGGGGAGTGGGGCTGCCCAAAACCTGCAGGGAAAAATCCCACTGCTGGGCTTTAGACCGACGTAGGGCCCAAAAGGATTTTTCTTTTAGGGGCCCCCCCAGTGGGAGGGGGTGGGGGATGGGGGGGTGGGGCTGGTTGGGGGAAAAGTTTTGGGGGGTAAGAAGAAAAAGGGTTTGGGGCCGGGGACGGGAAAACGGACAAGGGTTTTTGGGGGGAGAAATGCCTCAAAAGGTGGAGGCTTTTTTACCCGGAAACCACAAAAACCAATGCATGCAGCTAAAACATTTTCCCATATCGGGCAAAAGGGGGGCCGGAGGGGAAAACTTGGGCCCAAACCAAAAAGGGAAAGGATAGAAACCTATCATTTGATCTTGTAAAATCTTGGGAAAACAAAGGCGGCAGCGTTCTGCCAATCCCCATAAAGGGATTTATGATTTGAACCCAAGTCCACCACCCGCTCTGGGTTTGGGAAATAAAAACTCGCGGTAAGGGTTTTAGGTTTTTTTCCCTAAATAGAGCGGGTTCTAACGCCTTTTTCGACCAAAGGGCCCGCGTTTTGGGGAAAGGGGTGCGGGTTTTTGGGGGGGGGGGCGGGAAACCCCCTAAGGGGTTGGGTGGGCCCTGAGGGGAGGGGGCTTTAGGGCCCCAATCTGAGCCCCGGAATTTGGGAAATAAAGGCAAACTTTACTGGTTTGAGGCCAAAGCCCCCCAAGACACCTGGTTATCCCGGGAAAACCGGAGCCCCCCCCCTTTTTTATCCCCCCAAAATGGTGCTTTCCCCCCCCTCCTAGGGCCCCCTTTACCTTGGCTGAGGGGGGCCAATTTCCCCCTCCCCCCGCTCATTTTTTCCTCCGCTCCGATGTTTCAAATAAACCCTTTCTCCGGCGGGGGGAAATTTCCCGATGTTCTAAATAAAAAGGAAACCCAAAATTAAATTTTTTTTGCAATGATTTTCCATACGTGGCATTGTGCTTAAAATTTTTGGGGCCCGGGTTTCCCGAAGGTCATCCCCAAAACGAAAACCTTCTTAAAAACCCGGTCAAAAACAAAATAAGTTGGGCCCATCCTTCTTCACAAAAAAAGACCGCATTTAAAATACAGTGTACTCCTTTCCCAAATTTTAAACGGGTTTTTAAAACAGCTTTCTTCATAAATTTCCTCATTGGGCAAAGCCCAAAATAATTTTTTTTTTGGGAAAAAGATTTTTGCCTACAAAATTTAAAAATTTTTTGGACCATAAATTTTTAAAGCAAAGATAACAAGGTTTTTAAAAACAGTGCATAAAAATTTTAAGACAAAAACCAATTTAAATTTTAAAAAAAAAAAAGAAAAAAAAACCCCGAAAAAAAAAATACTTACTGCCGGGGTGGCGTTTTGGCGGAGGGAAAATGAAGGGTTTTCTTTTGTAAAGGATTTTTGATCGCCCCCCTTGGGGGGGAGAGGACCCTGGGGCCCTCCTTCTTGATCCACGGGCCAAACCGGTCCTGCACCGGGCCTCCCAACGGGGAAAGCTAACGTCCGGGCTGAAAAAGAAAATTGTTTAATAAAAAAAGCAAAAGGGGAAACTCCCCTTTTGGGTGAACGGGGATGTTCACACAGAATTTTTATGCCATTTTGGGAAAATTACCCGTTTGGGAAGGAAAGTTTTGGGGCCCCTCTTGAACAAACTAAAACCCCATCAAACATTTCGTTCTGTGTTTAAAAAAACAAAATCATTAAACGTTCACACAACTGAACCCCCCAAAGCTTTCACAGTACCGGAAACCCAAACCCCCTTTTGATCTCTGAGGCGGAAAAAAAAAAGTCCCGGGCCAGCCAAGTGCAAAAAAAAACAAAAGTATGGAAGAACAGTCATGTGTAAATAGCAATGCATGAAAAAAAACACAATACAAAAATTTTTGGGGGCATTTCTGCATCTGTTTTAGAAAAGACCCCAAAACACATTTTCCCAAAAAAGAAAAGTGCACAAAGGGACTTAAAGGTTCCATGGAAAAAACCCCTTTAACAGGGAAAAAAAGTTTTTTTTACAATCCCTACAGTATACACCAAAAAAACGGGTTTTGAAAAAATACAATTGGGAAAAAAAAACTTTTAAATTTTCTTTTCCCATTCCCTCTTCAGGTCCTTTTTGGTATCCAAACCATCCGGGGGGGACAGTAACCGGGAGAAATGTACCCCCCCCCTTTTTTCTTTTTTGTCCCCTAGGACAAGGGGGGCTTGGACCCGAAAGATAAAAACAAATTTTTTTTTTTATTTTACTTTTTTTTCCAGACCCCCATTTTAAAAAAAATAATTCAAAATACTTATGAATTTTTAAAAACAAAAAATTGAAATTAAATTTTTAAAAAGTCGTTTGTTTTAAAAAAATTTCTTAGCGGGAACGACACATAAAAAAGTCCCTGTTTTAAACATAGGGGAATTTAAGCAAGTACATTTTTACTTTTCCAATTCTTCACATGGGGCCCAAAACGCCGTGGGGGAAAATAAAAACCCCCGCACTAAACCAATTTGTGGGTTTGGGTGGGAATGCAAATATTTTTAAAAAAATTTTTTGCAATTAATTTATAACCTTAAAAAAAAAACAAAAAAATCAATTTAAAAATTTAAAAAAAAATGCTGCAGTTTTATTTGGTTTTTTAAAATTTTTTTTTTCTACATTTTCCCCAAAATATTTTTGCAATTAACCCAAACAGCATCAAGCAGATAAAAAGGGAAAATTTAACTGCAAGGAAATGCAATAAATTTTATTTTTAAGGGGACTAAAATTACATGCATTTTCACGTAAAAAAAAATTAAAAGCACATAAAAAATTTAAAAGGCCCCAAAATTTTTTAATATTTAACAAAAAGTAATGACAATTTCAAACAAACAAACATATGGCAAAGGGGACAAATAAAAAAAAAATTGACATCCACATTTTTTAAAAAAAAACCAAAAATAAAAGACAGTTCCCCTTAAATTAAAAATGGGAAAATTTTTCATACCGTTTTTAAATTAAATTTTCATTTAAATTTAAAAAAAATTTCATAACCTTTTATGTAAACACAGGGAGAGACTGTTAAATTAACTAAAAAAAACATTAACAAATTTTTTAAATCGCTTCTACATACTGTCTCCCACAAAAACAATTCAACCCAAAAAAAAATTTCAAAAATACCCGAAAATGTGGCCGCTGCCTGCTAGCCCCCCCTCTTCCCCTCCTCCAAAGCACAAAACTCAACAAAGGTAAAATTGCGGGTGGGACTGTACACCCTCAAAATTTTTGCCATTTGGGAAAATAAACCACGCAATTTTAAAACTTACCTCCCATATGAAAGGGGAACCCCCCATCTTTGCCCATGTTTTTTTTGGTATGGCCCAATTCCCCCGGGAAAAAATCGCAAATTTATTCTGTGTTGCCCCCAAGTTCCCTGACACTGGCTTAAAATTCTGAATATTATCTGCAAAAAAACAGATTCCAAACATAGTCCCACCCAAAAAATTTATACAAAACCAGACAAATCTTTGGGTAGAGACTGTAACTCTTTTAAAACCCCTGAACGTATTTTCCGCGTAATTTTCCCCGCAAATATGCCCCAAAAAATGTTTTTAAATGAATTTTTAAAGACTTTTAAAATACGTTCCCCATTTAAATTTCTATTGGGGGTAGAAGGCGTAATTAAAGTCGCAAATACGGCTCAAAAAAATTTACAGGGGACCTTGAAATTTTGTGATCCCTAATTAAATTAAATTAAAAAAGCACGAAAAAAACGACATGTAAATACCCTCGGTGAACAAGGAACCCCTATTTTACATTTTCAAAATCAATTTTAATATCCCCTGACCATTAATTTTTGGCGTATTTATGGAAAGAAAATTTCGGATGTAATCACACCCGTAAATTTCTTTCCCCTTTTAAGCCGTGTGAACATAGCCTTAGGGTTCATAATCCCCCTCCCATTATGAATCCCCACCTTTGTGTGGTGGTGCTGGGATAGTAGAGGGTATTGGTGCAAGACTGCTTTTTTTGGTTATATTTTAGTTCATTGCCTAGAATAACAGTTGAATGCTGGCTCCCAAAGCTGCCCCTTGCGCTATCACTGGAAAAGGTGTAAGGGTTCATAATCCCCCTCCCATTATGAATCCGCACCTTTGTGTGGTGGTGCAGGGGTGGTAGAGGGTATTGGTGCAAGACTGTTTTTATTGGTTATATCTTCGTTCATTGTCTAGAATAACAGTTGAATGCTGGTTCCCAAAGCTGCGCCTTGCATTGTCACTGCAAAGGTGTAAGGGTTCATAATCCCCCTCCCACTATGAACCCATCTTTGTGTGGTGGTGCAGGTTTGGTAGAGGGTATTGGTGCAAGACTGCTTTTATGGGTTATATCTTTGTTCACTGCCTAATAGTTCATTGTCTAGAATAACAGTTGAATGCTGGTTCCCAAAGCTGCCCCTTGCATTGTCGCTGGAAAAGGTGTAAGGGTTCATAATCCCCCTCCCATTATGAATCCACACCTTCGTATGGTGGTGGTAGAGGGTATTGGTACAAAACTGCTTTTTTTTTGTTATATCTTAGTTCACTGCTTAGTAGTTCAGTTTAGAACAGCTGTTGAAAGTTTGTTCCTGAAGCTGCTCCTTCCTTTGTCACTGCAAAAGTGTAAGGGTTCAAAATCCCCCTTATGAATTCAAACCTGTCAGTGATGATGGCGTGGTGGTTAAAGGTATTGGTGGAATTCTCCTTTGTCACTGAAACTTGTCTTCTAAATGTTTATCATGAGCAGCATATTGTGTTTTACTTTATTCACTTTTGTAGGTTCTTGCTGACTTTCAAGATTTTGGCATTGCAACAATTTCTGTTTTGCATGATAACCAACCACTTCAGGTATGAACAACACATTAAGTCTTGGCCGTACTAGATTCTCTGGTTTAGAAATATTAGCCTATTTTTAAACACTATAAGTACTAACATCCCAGAAAAATCACTATCAGTTTTAGATTGGTGGGTGTTCAACTTTCAGCATCTCCACTGATTAGCTAGTTGAAAAAGCCATGGGTAAGGGCTGCAACTTTTTCCTAATTAGACAAAGCTCTGCACATTATGAAGTGACTGTTGTTCTAAGGATAGGCAATCAATATTAATGTCCTGGAAAACTCTGCATTATAAAGCCAGGTGTGCCTGGATCCATGGGTGACAGTCATATTGTGCACCTTTTATAAAAAAAAAAATTTCGCCTCTATGGTGCTCCACTAGCAAAATCTGCATGTTACATACAATGGTACCTTGGCATTGGTCCTCTTTGGTATAACTCCTGTTTAGACTTTGAAATTTTTATTTGATATACAACATTTGTTTGGAATTAGACAACTTTCAGCCGGTTACCGGTTAGCTGGCTTCTATTATCACATGACATACATAAAAAAAAAGTATACTGTAACATACATTTTTTTTTTCTTAGGGCTTGTTCAGAGTTTTCGCTCCGTGTTACAAGCGCTTTGTAGATCCGTCTCATGTGAACGCCGCTGCGTGTTCGTCATAGCAAGCAGTGATAAGGTCACTGCTAATTGTTAGATCCATCTTGGGGTCTGCTCTGTCGGTCCCCAAGATGGATCTACAAAGCGATTGTAACAGAGTGAAAACTCCATGTGAACAAACCCTTAAAGCGCAGCATCCTTCACCTGTTTAAAATAAACTCAGTGTCTGTTTTTACACTTTCCATCAAATATAAAGTCCACCTCTATAAGCCAATGAACATGTTAACACATCCATCTTTCCCTGCATCAGAACGGATCAGTCATCTGATCAAAAAAAGGGTGTGCTTTTTATGTAAAACATACATTGGCGTTCAGATGTCGCCAGTGTGTGTTTTACAAGCGTCTTTCAGATCTGTTCAAAGAATTGACATGTCAATTCTTGATCAGTTTCACACAACAGACACCCTATTTAAAACTATAGGTTGCGTTTCTTCTGCAAGCAAAACGCATCCAAAAATGCACCACATTTTGGGTGTGTTGGATGCGTTTTATGCAGCGTTTTTGACTGTTTTATGGATCAAAATCACCGTGTGAACGTACAGAAAGTCACCTCAGCTTTCGCTTATCCACCCTGCTATTACGGCTTCATCCAGGCTGCCTTTGGAGAACGTTAGTAATATTGTATATAATACACAATAATCCTATTGTTTTAAGAATGGATTATTTTCCCTTTATTTCCTGTGGGAAAAATTTGTTTGCTATGAATTCAAGGATCTGGAATGGATTAATGACATACCAAGGTACCATTGTAATTTGCGAAATGCCATTCATGCTTTGTATTGTAATTTGAGGGGAAGAATCAAGAGTGCAGATCAGCTTGTAAATTTACTCTTCTGCTTAAATTTCTTTCATTACCCGGTAAATAATGTCTTAGTTGCTGTTTTGAGCATTTGGGGTAATATGAAGTGTTTTATGTACAGTTTTAAGTGTTAGAAAATTGTGTTCTAACCTTGCTCTACCTATAGTAAACTGGCATGTAGAGAAATATTTATATACCAGGACATAGTCTGAAGAAGACTGCCAGGTGATTTATGCTACCCTGTCCGAGAGTAGGATATGATCGAGGAGAGAAGTTGAACCCTAAGACATATAGGTTTACATGATTTGGAGCAGGATTTTTGAGTAAAAAGCAGAGAAAATACTGACTGGACTCCTTAAGAGATTGTAAGAGTCCTGCTTACCCCATCCACATACTGTGATTGACAGTTAGCTCTGTACATACCCTGATAAAGGGAAAGCTGTCAATCACTGTGTGCGAGTGGAGTCCTCAGTACTTTGTTTCACTTTCACAGATTTTTCTCCACTTTTTTTGCTCAGAATTGCAGCATCAAATCATATACACCTATATATCACAGAGCTCAGCTTCTCTTCCTCTATCACAATCTGCTTGAGGGGCATAATCCACTTGACAGGTTCAATTTAAGGGTTTGTCAGATAATACCCTCCAAACAGGAGTCTGATTCTCATGTTTAGCCGAATACTATGGTGCAAACTATATGAGCAGAATGGATACAACGTTGAAACATGTTTCACATGTAAAAGTTGCAAGGCTATAAATCTCACTACTTAACTGCAGCATTTTGGGTAAGTTTTTCATAGTATTCAGTAGCTAAACCTTCACTTGAGGGGGAGGCACAAGACACGGAGATCTTCCTTCTGGTTTTTCTTTAAACCTCGAATAAGCACAATGCGCCCATGATCATGTGGCTTAGTGGAAAACCAGTTTTGTGTAAAGGGTGTTTTGAAAACTATACCACACCTGTCCATGTGCTGAAGCAGGTATTGTGGCTCAGGCATATTCACTTCAGTAGAGCAGTGTTGCAGTTCTCGGTACAAATGAATAATAGTGGAAAAACATGGCAGACCTATTGTCTTAAGATTAAACACCTGTTTTTGTTTTTTGTAGCAGGGACATGTGATGCTACCTGGACACAAATTCCTGAAGGGTGAAACAAACGGACCTCTACCAGATCCTGTGCTGCCACTGGAAAGAGCTTTTTATTACATGGTAAGTTCTTGTCTTTAGAACTTACCCCTTATTTATAAGCCCCTATATTTCTATCTGGCCTTGGCTGGGGTTTCTGACCCCTCCTCAAGGCTCTTTGCCTCAATCCTGACTATTTTTGTCACACTGTATTACTGTGATAATGGGGGGGTTATCACTTTAATGCCGTGATAAAAATAGCTCTGTAGTACAGGCTACTTGCACATGATTCGTTGCATTGGTAATGGGGGGGTTATCAATGTAATGCCATGTGAAAGTAGCTTTAATTAGTTTACCCAAATTCCACTCACTTTTTTGGCTCTTTGTCATAGTAGTGGTGTGATAATGGGGGTTATCACATTAATGCTGTGGTGAAAATGGCTCTTCCCTAGGCCTAATATTAGCATGTCTACATTAATAACCAATTCTAGTACAATCTTAATTTACCCTGTAACTCCATAGTCACATCCCTAGACCTGGCAGGATAGCGGCTACTTGCACACGATTCGTTGCATTGGTAATATGGAGAGGGGGGGGGGGGTTTATCAATGTAATGCCATGTGAAAGTAGCTTTAATTTACCCTCATTCCATTCACACTTTTTTGGCTCTTTTTGTCATAGTAATGGTGTGATAATGGGGGGGTTATCATATTAATGCTGTGGTGAAAATGGCTCTTCCCTAGGCCTAATATTAGCATGTCTAGATTAATAACCAATTCTAGCAAAGTCCACATTCACCCTATAACTCCATAGTAAATTTGCTGTCCCATCCTTATTCCTCACAGCATAGTTAGTGGCTACTTGCACATGATTCGTTGCATTGGTAATGGGGGGGGGGGGTTTATCAATGTAACGCCATGTGAAAGTAGCTTTAATTAATTTATCCAAACAGGATGTCCGGATGCTATCCCACAATGAGGCTTGCACCGCAAAGGATTCCAGGCTCCGGTAACGGTAATAACACAGCTTTATTTGTAACAGTTAAAATCTCAGCAAAGCACAAATATTGTCACAGCATAATTCCTGCACCCAACTGACGCGTTTCGAGCTTTCCGCTCTTGCTCAGTTAATAGTTTCCTTATTTAGCTACTGTAGTTAAAATAAACATAAACCAATCAACTGCAGTTTTGTGATCACATTATTCTCCACCATCAGCCTCTTAAAGGGGAATGCACATTAAATACTGTCATAAATGGGGATTTTCAATATTGGCATGTCTAGATTAATAACCAATTCTAGCAAAGTCCACGTTCACCCTATAACTCAATAGTAAATTTGCTGTCCCATTCTTAGTCCTTGCAGCATAGTTAGTGGCTACTTGCACATGATTTGTTGCGTTGTAATGAGGGTTTATCAAAGTAATGCCATGTGAAAGTAGCTTTAACTAATTTACCCTCATTCTGTTCACACTTTTTTGGCTCTTTTTGTCATAGTAGTGGTGTGATAATCTGGGGGTTATCACATTAATGCTGCGGTGAAAATGGCTCTTCCCTAGGCCTAATATTAGCATGTCTAGGTTAATAACCAATTCTAGTACAATCTTAATTTACCCTGTAACTCCATAGTCCCACCCCTAGACCTGGCAGGATAGCGGCTACTTGCACACGATTCGTTGTGTTGGTAATGGGGGGGTTATTAATGTAACGCCATGTGAAAGTAGCTTTAATTAATTTACCCTCATGCCGTTCACACTTTGTCATAGTAGTGGTGTGATAATGGGGGGTTTATCACATTAATTTTATGGTGAAAATGGCTCTAAGACTAATTTTAGCATTTGCAGATTAATGGCTTGGAGCAAAAACCTATTCATCCTACAACTAAACATGTCCCATCTCTACTCCTGGCAGGATTGGTAGAGGATCCTTGAGCACAATTTGTTGCCTTAGTAATGGGGGGAGTTATTAATGTGGAACCATGTGAGAATAGTTGTAATATATAATAAGAAAAATATTGATGCAGTTTATTACTAAGGATTAATACAATTGTGAAGGTGTCTATGGTAGTAACAGTGAACCCCATGTACATACCACCAGGACAGGGGTAAAAAAAATAAGGTAATCTATGACCTTGTCAGATCTTTTAAATACTGACTGTTTGCTGGATTTCTTTTGCTTAGGTTTGTCTGGATACTAAGGGGGACATGTCCAAAACTGGGGGTGGAGGGGGTGTGTTTATCACATTAATGCTGTGGTGAAAATGGCTCTCCCTGCACCAATTTGATGTCTAGGATTAAATAACCATTCATAAATAAGCAAGTTCGTTTTCATCTCAATATCACCCTATAAATCCATAAGTAAATTTTGCTGTCCCATCCTTAGTCCTCGCAGCATAGTTAGTGGCTACTTGCACATGATTTGTTGCATTGGTAATGGGGGGATTATCAATGTTACGCCATATGAAAGTAGCTTTAATTAATTTACTCTCATTCCATTCACACTTTTTTGGCTCTTTTTGTCATAGTAGTGGTGTGATAATGGGGGGGTTATCACATTAATGCTGTGGTGAAAATGGCTCTTCCATAGACCTAATATTAGCATGTCTAGATTAATAACCAATTCTAGCAAAATCCAAACTCGCCCTATAACTCCATAGTGAACTTGCTGTCCCATCCCTAGTCCTGATAGGTTAGGTAATGGCTACTTCAGCATGATCCGTTGCATTGGTACTGGAGTTGTATTAATGTGGTGCCATGTGAGTAGCTTTAATTTGTTTACCCCAATTCTGCTCGCTCTTTTTGTCATGGTAGGGGTGTGATCATGGGGGTTATCGCACTAATACTATGGTGAAAATGGCTCTAAGATTAATGTTGGCATGTCTAGATTAATTATCTATAGTGAAAAACCTATTCACTCTGCAACTCCACAGTGAACTTGTCGTCCTAACCCTATTCCTGGCAGGGTAGTTATAGGATCCTTGAGCACAACTTGTTGCATTGGTAATGTGGGGTCATTAATGTTGAACCTTGTGAGAATAGTGGTAATCTTATATAATATAAATATTAATGCAGCTTATTACTAAGCATCATTAGAATAGTTAAAGGAGTCTATGGTTGTAATAGTGGATCCCATGCACACATCACCAGAACTATAAAGTGTAATCCATCACATGCTCAGAACTTTTAACGCTAACTCTGTCTGCTGGATTTCTCTTGCTTAGGTCTATATGGATACTAAGTGTTATGTATCATGTAGGTAATCTCTGGCTCTCAATCAAAAAGAATGCCACCTCAACACTGAGGATTTCTTATTAAGGGGTTGTGCCAGCCGCCACTTAATTTGGCATGACTTGTCCCAGTTTGCTATTTTGTCAAGATTTGCTTGCTGTGATTTATTCTGTGGTGGTTTATGCCTACTGCCATTTTAATTTTCTCTGCCTGCTACAGTTTGTAATGACTTCTGCCTGCTGCCGTTTATGCTGTAGTAAATTGTGCCTATCCTCATAGTGACTTGTGCCTGCCAACATTTAAGCTGTGGTGAACTGGGATTTCTACCATTCATCCTGTTGTGACTTGTGCCCAACGCTGTTTATGCATGATTGGCACCTGCTGTATTTTCTAGCTGCTGCAGATTGTTGTGACTGTGCCTGTCGGTTTTATTATGCTGTCTTGGCGCTGTGCCTGCTGCCGTATTATGCCGCTGTGCCTGCCGCCGTATTATGCCGCTGTGCCTGCCGCCGTATTAGGCCGCTGTGCCTGCCGCCGTATTAGGCCGCTGTGCCTGCCGCCGTGTTTAGGCCGCTGTGCCTGCGCATGTTAGGCGCTGTGCCTGCCGCCGTGTTTAGGCCGCTGTGCCTGCCGCCGTGTTTAGGCCGCTGTGCCTGCCGCCGTGTTTAGGCCGCTGTGCCTGCCGCCGTGTTTAGGCCGCTGTGCCTGCCGCCGTGTTTAGGCCGCTGTGCCTGCCGCCGTGTTTAGGCCGCTGTGCCTGCCGCCGTGTTTAGGCCGCTGTGCCTGCCGCCGTGTTTAGGCCGCTCAGCCTGCCGCCGTGTTTAGGCCGCTGAGCCTGCCGCCGTGTTTAGGCCGCTCTGCCTGCCGCCGTGTTTAGGCCGCTCAGCCTGCCGCCGTGTTTAGGCCGCTCAGCCTGCCGCCGTGTTTAGGCCGCTCAGCCTGCCGCCGTGTTTAGGCCGTCTTGGCTTTGTGCCTCATTACACTCCCCCCTTCCTCTCCTATTGCCATCTCTAGTTCCAGAGGTTGGCATTGAATTTATATGGAAAAGGTATTTCTCTAAATTAGTTTATTTTCTCTTGTAGGTAAAGGTGATTCTGCTGCCTGATGAGGATGTTTGGAGAGAAATCATGTTTGGAGAGAAAAAAAAGCACCTCCACTCACTTGGTTCTGCATTAGCTATGACATCTTGTCCCAATAAGAATGAATAAGATGGTAGGTCCACTTGCAGTGAGATGTTCAGTTTTCAATCTCCAATACATGATTTAACCATAGTAGTGTATGACACTCAATTACCATATGGGAAAACTGCATCCATTTGACCCTGAATAGCTGCAATTTAACTATATGGCTATTAACTAGATGGTTTTCAAAACCTCTATGGATTTTTTTTTTATTTTCCCCTTCATTGACTTGATGGGAAATTAAAAAAACACATGCACTCTTGCTGTTAATCTGCAGCAAAATTCTTAACTGCGGATTTTTGATACATTGGGTCTTGTTTGCTGTGCAACAGCAGGACTGTCTTCAGTGCCCATAGCAATGAACCAGAGCTCTTCTTTAATTTCTTCCAGAGCAGTATAGGAGCTTAAAAAGAACTTTATAACAAATCCACAACACAATCTGGTTCATATATTGTGGAAATGCTACTGATTTCCCATTACAGGCAATTTGCAGAATTTCTGTTCTTTTGTGCATGGCACCTTATACCAAAAGAGCTGCCATGTACCTCTTCTTTATTTCTAACTTAATTGTTTCATTGTCTTTTCCAGAAGTATATGGTATACAATGCATGCAAATCAAGAATTCATGTCGCAGGCTTGAAGCATCTAGCAGATCAACAGGCATGGCTGCTAAAATGTCCATAGAGCAGAAGAAAAAGGATTAACATGAATAACAGACATACCATAAAGTCTTGCATTTGGACAGTCTAGACAGTAACTATCGCTTCCACTTACTACTAGCCATGTATACTTTGATACAAGAGAAGAAAAATTTAAGTATTGGGCTTTAATGGGCCCAAATTATTCTGGTCTCCTCCCTCATATCTGCATTATGCTCAAAGTGCCTCCAACGTTAACGCAGAAAATACCAAGAGGTTGACCAGAATTGTTTCATCACCCGACTGACGTCTTCTGCTGTACAGAATGCACTTAATAAACATTTTATATTTAAAAAAATGTGGCTGTCTGGTTTTCCTTTCATTTTTATGGCATCAAAACATTCAAGATAAATCAGATCTTTTAGTTCTAATAGATTGTGTTTTCCAATTTTTTAGAAAGGTTTGTAGTGAATCCATTAGGAAGAGAAACTGGGCTAAAAGCAGTACAATATTGGCCCTCATTTACTATTGCTGGTTAAAATTTATACAGCGCCAATGTTACAGCAATCCTAGGTGCTAATGGGTTATTGGATTCTTGTGTAGCCAGTGAAGTGACGTCGACGAGGAATGAGGAGCCGCAGACCCCGATCGATTCCAGTGATGGTGGGGTTTAGGGTTTCTTATACCCTCTGGAGAAAGTTACATGACTGAAGTATCACTTTTTTAATTGGTTCACAAACTTTAGCCAATCGGTGGACATCCACCATTCAATTGGTCAATACAATTCAAATCACACTTTAATAGGTTACATATTCAAATCTGACTAGTTGCCATTATCAGTTGCTTCTTATTTATCTTTAACATGTGGAATTTCATGAAGCTTCTAACTTAATATTTCTGCAATGTCATTAAAGTTGGTAATTAACCCGTTGCCATCTTCTCATAGCGCAGCTTAAAAATTTAGACACTACCCTGAGGGTCAATGTAACATTAACAGGTTGAGCTTATCATCTGATGGTTAACTACAGCTGCTTTCGGCATGGGATTACCCAAAAATAACCTTGTGGTACTACAAGTTGTTTGTTAAGGATTTCATCTCCTCTGGCTCTAATGGGATTGTCATAAACCGAGGAATTTAGTATGAGATATGCATGTTCACATCCGACAATCTGAGGCTTTTTTTCTCCTATTCTTTTAGGGTTTTATTAACTAACTTATCCCAGTAATTTTCAGACCCCCATTTTATTCCGAACACTCCACAGAGCCTAATTCTTTTGAAGGTACCAATCCACTGAAGTCCAGGTTCAATGAATCATTCCGGGTGCAGCTGACAAGCTTGATAGAGGGCCTACTTAGGTCTATACCAACAAGATCCTATCGCAACAAACTTCTGCATCCTAAAATAGACACTGAATAAGGCACAACACCATCTCCACTTATTCCAAAGCAACATTCTCTATGGCAAGCTTTAACGAAGAAATAGACAGGTCAAAACCCCAGTAAGAAGACACCAAGCTTCCTGAGCTAGCTGTGGCCTAATGGTTAAGGTTGCTACTGATCCACCCAGCATTTGGGAGTTCAAAACCCGTTTTATAATTCATATACCGTAGATTATTTTGTCCCCCTCTTGTAGTATTTTGATTCTAGATAAGGGGATATCTTAGTATATGTAAGAAAGCTAGCACCAAGTGAAAAATGTGGCTGATTTGCTGCAGCCTGCTGTAGAATTAACTAATTTAGCCAAAGTTGTATGAAGGTTATGGCATAACGTTTAATGCATGCACTCCAGAAATGTTTGAGTAAAACTTTGCCCAAGCAGGGAGGTGTGTAAATTATTATAAATATTTATTTATTTTCTATTTTGTGGTTTTCATAACAATTACCCTAAGAAAAAAAAAATGATTTGAAAACTGGACATCTGAAGACTAGAACTCCCAGTCCTTTACATACCAACATAGGTGCTGAATACGGCACGCCACCATCACTTCCTGTAGCCAACATTTCCCTATGGTAAAGTTGAAAATAACACGACCTGTCAAACCCCCACTAATGGAAGGGAACACAGTACCTGAGCCAGTGGTGGCTCAGTGGTTAGGGTTCCCGTCTTTCAACCCAGAGGTTGGGTGTTCAAATGCTGTCTGCGATAAATATGTAATTACCAGTCAATTTGGAAATAATGTATTAAAATAAATTCATCTACTCGGACTAGTGTAACCTGCTCGGTGGCTAAGGAGCAGGGGTGGATCAGGCTCAAGGGACAAAGTGTCGATAGACAGGGGGTGTGGGCAGGGATATGGGACATTGGTAAGTCTGGAGGAGGTCAAGGGGAAAAAGTGGGTTAGGGAAGAGAGGTAGAATCGGTGGAATGGGTTGGAAAGTGGAGATGGGACAAAGAGTGGGGGTGCAGGCAGAGGTGTGGTGGGCTGTCTAGAGGAGGAGATGAGTCAAGGGAAAAATTAGAGCAACGAGTGAAAGAGGGTTGGTGGAATGGCCAAGGATTACTAGAGAAAAGGATGGAGATAGGTGAATATGAAGGGCAGGATGAGGAGCAAAAAGGGTTGATGGGAAGGGTGGATATGGATTAAAGGGTAAAATTGGTGAAAGATAGGGGTGGGATGAAGTCAAGGGAGATACTTGGGGTGAAGTAACAGAGCATAGATTGAAAGGACAATAAGAGGAAATGGGTCAAGGTAAAAGGTGGGGGCTTATGAGGGGCACAAGAGATGTAGTGAGATGGGGGAATATAGGCAAAGTAGGGGTATGGAGCCAATGAAAAGAAGAAATATTATTTAAGGGGTGAAGTTATAAAAGCTTTACACCTCTTTTCTTTCTAACCTCTCACCCCAGTACGCCTTTTACTTTCATCTACATTTCCCCTCCCTCTCACGATCTTTACCATCTCCCTTTTTTGCCTGTAATGCTTCTTGCATTCACCTAATCCCTTTTACTTGTACATTAACTGTTCTTACCCACCCTTTACCCTCATTCTTTCTTTAAATTTCATCTTTTCCCTTACCTGATATTCCTTTTCACCATTGAATATTATTCTCACCCCCCTACCCACCTCCTGTTGCCCCCTTTTTCTCTACCTACAGGCCTTTTGTCCCTGTACCCCCCCTTTGTGTCTTAATGTATCCACTCTCCCTCACCTTATCCCCTCTCTCTACCCTTTCTTCCCACAGATTCCCACCTTATCTCTTGGAGCTAGTATCCAATGGCAAACAGTGCAACTGGTATGCTTTTTATATGTACTGTGCTGGTGCTTTAGAAAGTTAACAAAAGTGGCATGCTGTGTCACAACGGGTTGTAAGTTCTGAGAGCACTCTACAAATTTCCTAGTAAAACTTTCACCAAGTAGAGAGCCATGTAAATCATTATTATTGATACATTTTGCTTTTTTTCAAGCAAATATATTTTAAAGTAAAAGTGCTAAATCTGAAAAGTTACATGTTGTAGCTAGATCCAAGCTCCCCCTCCTCTCTCCTTCCACTACCTGTGATGTCACCAAACCATGGCTGATGGGTAGTGAAGTTCATTGTATCTATGTGAAAGAAGAGTTAATATTTGTTTATTTATAATCAACTGTAAACATTACTACCCTTTGGGGGGGGGAGGAGGGAGGGTTACATAAAGTGGGGTATTGAGACCAATGGAAAGCAGAAGTATAATTTACGTGATAAAATCTATACACCTACTTTTTTTTTTTCTTTCACTCTCTCAACCCTTTACTCCCTTTTATTTCCACTTGTAATCCTCCTCCTGCTCACAATCTTTGCCCTCTCCCTTTACTTTCTGTAATGTCCTGTAATTCTCCTCACATTCCCCTAATCCCTCTTTTCTCTTCATTACCCCTTTTTTTTTTACCTACCCTTTAGTGCTATGCCCATACATCATCATCCTATCCATTTACCCTTACCTGATCTTCCTTTTTCACCATTGACCCTTTGTCCCCCTTTACCTCCCTTTTGTGTCTTAATTTACCTATTCTCCCTCACCTAATCCCCTGCCCCACCTTTCGTTCCCACAAATTGCACCTTCAGCTCTTGGAGCTAGCACCCAATGACAAACAGTGCAACTGGTATGCTTAATAAATGCACAGCGCTGCTTGCTAGTGTTTTACAAGGAAGTTAGCCCAAGTGGCATGCTGTTTCACAATGGGTTGTAAGTTTTGAATACACTCTACAAACTTCATAGTAAAACTTTAACCAAGTAGACAGTCATGTAAATAATTGTTATTGATATTTTGATTTATATTTTTGCTTTTTTCAAGTAAATACATAAAAAAGCAAAAGCACTAAATTTGAACAAGTTCCATGTTGCTTTCAAATCCCTGCATCCCAAAATAGACACTGAACAAAGCGCAATTCCATCCTCACTCATTGCAACACAATGTTCAACAACGAAACAGACAGGTCAAGGCTCCAATAAGAATGCAGCATACGAAGTGAGTCGGTGGTGGCTGAGTGGTTAAGGTTACTCTTCTCTAGGCGAGCAGTTGTGGGTTCAAATCAAGCAAATACAATTTAAAAAGAAAAACCGCTCTAAATTTAAACAATGTACATGTTGCAGCTAGAACTGTCAAACTTTTGCATCCCACTGAGAAAGAAGCAACATCTCCTCTCACTCCAAAACAATGTGTTCTATGGGAATGGTAAGTACCCAATAAGGATGCAGCATAGTCTGTTAGTAGTCTTTCAGTGGGTAAGATTACCGACTCCCAAACCAGAGTTTGTGGGTTCAAATCCAGTCTGAGACGAATTCATAAATATCCAATTATTAGATTCTCTTCCTTCCCCAAATCATCCTTTATTTCCTCATTTCTTACAAAAAAAAGTGTCAGCTTGTAACCCCTCTGACCACCCATTGCACATGCTTTTGCTTGTTTTTAATGTTTCAATAAATGGAATATTCTTAAGAACACTGGACCGGTGCCAATCCAATGTCTTGCCTTTTGTCTTTGACTGCATTGCGTCTCATGGGACATGGATTTGTGCAAGGTCCACTCATTTGCAACGTGGAGATATATTAGGAGGTGAGCTGGCTACTTTTTGCTTCATTGATCTCATAAGTGTGACACTGTCCGGTATGAGGAGAGAACATTGGAGTCTCAGATATTGCTCTTAGGCTGTGTCCGATTCAGAATGGCAGAGATATCATAAGGTGCCAGCAGGATGAGGAAGTGTCCGAGTACGATATCTGCTGTTTTATCCAGCAGCACTTGGGCTACAAATACAGCATGTAAACAGGAACGTTGTCCCATTGCAACTGGGTCCAGCCTTGCAGAATAGTATCCAATTGGTCTGTTTCAGCCTGCATGGGCCTGTGCTAGGACCCCCGATGCATGTCCATTCCTTTCCGATACAAAAAGTTTGAAAGGCTTGTCTTAATCTGGAATGCCAAGGGCTGGGGCGCTGGCTATGGCTAGCTTTAGCTTCCTGAAGGACTCCAGAACCTGCCCTGACAGGTGGACGGGCATGTTCTTGACAGCTTCATATAACACTTGCATAAGTGCTGATGCTCCAGGTATCCAAGACCGACAGTAAGAGATCAATCCCAAGAAGGTCTGTAAGAGTTTTGGCCCCTCTGGAATGGTGATGTTATGTACTGTCTTGACCCTGTCTGGGTTCAAGTGTCTGGCTTGGCAGGAAAGACAATATCCCAGGAAGATAACCCGTTCTTGGCACCACTGAACCCTCATCAAGGAAACCTTGCAGCCCTGTTGGGCCAGGAAGTAGAGGAGGGATTCAGATGACTCTTTGGCCTGGTGCAGGTCCTCACTGGCAATGGCCTAACAAATTGCAGTTGTAGCAGGTAGGTGTGTAGGAGTCATGCTCCTCTGACACCATTAGGGGTGTTGGTTTGGACTTGGTTGATGGTGGAATGTTGCACATCGATCCCCTTGGCAACTTGGACGACAGTTTCAATGGGAAGTGTTTTGTAATCTTCAACTGTTTCTTTATGGGTTCTCTGAGGCCATCGACAAAGACTGAGGTGAGCATCTTGCCGTGTGCCTTCTCCTGCTGTGAAATCCCAAATCCTTGAACATGTGGAACATCCGGGTTTGAAGTTTCTCAGTTGATTTACCCTTGTCTTGAGTCAGTCAAGGTGTCTGCTTGACCAGACAGGCGGTCTTTGGCTGACTGTAACAATTATTTACAGAACTCAGTCCCTGATTCTGCAGAGAGTTCACTCATCTCAGCAGGTCTCACTAAAGACTTCTCCAGGATGGGCCAATAAGATTCCCCGCATTTGACTTCACAGAGTCCACTCAAGTCTTTCCAGGTTGCTTTGTAACTCTTACAAATTTGCGCTATCTTCCGAATGGAGGCGTGGGTTGTATCTCCGGGTCGGGCAGGCTGTTAGTGAGAACAACTGCCTGGGATGAGGGGAACGTGACATAATAAGGCCTCGTTCACACGGCTTATTTCTCCACGGATTGGCGCCATACTCCGCGCCGGATTTGCGGTGCAGTACGGCGCCAATCCGTCGGAGTAATTACGGTAATCCACTGCTCTCATAGAGAACAGTGGATTCCGTCGCTCCTCCCCGCTCGGCGAATCCGCCGCGGGGGGAGAAAGTGACATGCACATTATTTACGGCGCGTACGCGCCATAGATAATGACAGTCTATGGGGCCGGGGAGCGGCGCCCCCGCCGCGCTCTGGCCCTGCCCCCGTCCCGCCCCTTATTCACGCCGGATTTGTGAGCGCACAAATCCGTCGTGAATAAGCCGTGTGAACATGGCCTAAGAGTGTACCTTGGCTCTCATCGCTTCCGAGTCAAGATGGCTGTCATCAGTCGTCTCCTCTTCCTTTGAGGGGTTAGAAACCTCCCTGGTACAGGGTGTGCTGTGTTCAGGAGAATGGTGAACATCTGTGATGAGACATGGACTGAATGGGAATAATTCAGGGGGTTGTTGATGACCCCTATTCTGTTCTAATGCCTGGATGTCCTCCTTGTGTTCCAAAAACTCCTTTTTGATCATGTCTACTTGTGCCTGAAGTCTGTCCACATTTGCCTCAGACTCCTTGCTCTTGCCCTGTGGCCCCTTCTGTTCTTTTTTCGTCTTCTTCATCACCTATCATCATAAGGTTAGCAGAATGTGGCTTCTGTCAGGGGTGACCTGTGGTTTCATCAAGCACTGGGTATAGGTTTGCTATCTTTGCTCCGGAAATGGAAGTGTTCACTCCAGAAGTGGTGGACAATGGCACCAGAGGATCCAGTAGGCCGAGCAAGATGTGAGCAGTAGGTGTGGCTGGGGGCGGAAGTGACATGGAAGGGATGGACGCTGGCACCACAGGTTCCGGTAGGCTGGGCATGCTGGGTGCAATGGGCGTGGACGAGTTGAGCATTGCAGGGGTCCCTCCCTGTTCTCCACACACACCTACGTCTGGGCACGGTGTATGTCTTATGCCACTCTGTATTCTGCGCACCACATACAGGGCACACCCACACAGAGAGGGCGCTGGCTGATCCACCAGCGTTAGAGTCCGTGGTGGACGGTACAAGAATTTCGTGGCATCACCATCTGCCACACATTCCTCTGCTTGCAACCTGCCTTCTCTGTCTGTGATTAGCTGGCATACTGCTTCTTTAATCTCGCTACCCCTATCTCAGCCTTGAACGTGCGATTTTTCTCTCTACACAGAAAATCTGTGTTATCTTCTGTAACACCAGCAGCTGGCACTGTCCGCTCAGCTATCAGAAACACTGGACAGCTCTTGCCGTTAACTCTGTTATTACAACCCCGGCTGACACTGTAGCTACTGACTAACTGGTTCACACTTAACCCTTTTTTGCATAAGCAGAACACTCACAAGACAGACATGTATCAATTATCCCCGAGTCACCGACTTTAGACCGCTGTGTTAGTCCTCTCTACACCAAGAAGACCCAACTCTACGGCTGCATCACCATGAGTTCTCTACCACAAGGTGTGCCTCTCAGACCACTGTAACAGTCTCCCATCCGCTGAGAGACTCCACTCTCTGGCTTCTACCACCGGGAGAGTACCTTACAACAAGGTATTCCTCTCGGACTAACACCTAGCCGTCAATCAGCGGGTCTTGTAATATTCAATACACATAAAACGGAAAATTCCCCACGAGGGGACTTCAAAAGGTTCAACAATCGACCACGGGCAATACTATTATCTGTCTGTATGATCCAAACAAGAACCGATGGGCTAGAGACTGCACCAAACCACAGAGACGAGACGCACCGAGTAAGAATGCAAAACAATCTTACCTTATCTGTGCGGGGCCCTCCTCGCGTCTGTGAGAGGTACCGTCTCGACCCGTTTCAGTTCTGAATGGATCAGAACCCATGGCCCACCTTGGATGCACCATTTGAAATGGATGGACCTCAAAGGGGTTCTACATCCTTGTGGGGGTCTCCAAATTATACCAGGAGAAAGAAATCACTCCAAACACCCACATTGGTCTGAATGCACTATCTGTCTTTATTCTCAAAATGCCAGGTTTTCATAGTCCTTTGTGTTAGAGAGATAAGAAAGCATCACATGGGCATATCTGTTGGTCTGTGATTGGTTACATCTTTATTTGGGATATACTCCTTTTAGCTCAGGAATGTCCGATCCTCGGGTGTAGTCCCTGAAGGTGTCGCAATCCTGGATAATACAGCAGTTATCTCTATAAGCATAATATGTAGTGGCCATTTTAGAAACACATTAGAGACAAAAGATATACAGGCAGCTTTTGCGTGCCTTAATATAAAGGCATGCGTGGTGTTATACTAATACCTTAAAATGGAGACACAAAGGATCACACATATAGAACCTTTGTTCCCAACCACAACACACGGATTTTACATTGGGGGGAACGTTTCTTGTCAGTTTTCAAATGGTTTGTAAAACCGCAAACCGTCTGAAAAACCAACAAATAACCTATGCCGTGGGGACTAGCCCTTAGGGTATGTTCACACGGCTGATTTTGACGCGTTTTACGGAATGTTTCCACTTGCAAAACAGTATTAAAAAAGCCTCCAAAACACCTCAGTTAATTTTCATTGATTCCCATGTAAAACAGAGTTATAGTTCACACACGGTGAAGTATTTTTGCCGCTTCTTTGGACGCTGTTTTGGGTGCTGAAAAAGAAATGTCCTGCCCATTCTTGAAGGGCTGAAAACCTCTATAGGAATCAATGGAGAGCTTCAAAGCCCCGTCTAAAACCTCCGTTTGTTTTTAGACACGTTTCTTGGCGTCACGCAGACCCAGCAGTGCAGTAATCAGAGCCAGCACTCGCATAGCACAGGCTTGGTGCCTCGGATTTGAATTAGCTCAAGTCCCAAACTTTTAACCCCTCCACCCCCACTCCAGATGTTGTAGGCAATAGTGGACACAGCATCTATGTGATGAACAGAAGAAGGTAGCTCTCTCATGTCTGAAAACTGTTAAAATGTAAATGGTCCTTGTTGCCCATAGCAACCAATCAGAATCCACAGTTACCAATCAGAGCTAAGCTTTCATCTCCCCAGAGCAGTATAAGAAATGAAAGCTGAGCTCTAATTGGTTGCTATGGGCAACAAGGGCAATTATGCTTTACTTACCTACTTATGTGGGCCCCACCTATAGCCCATCTACCTATCTATGTGGGGCCCACCTATATCCTACCTAGATACCTGTGGCCCACCTACTGCCTACTTACTTACCTAGCTACTTGGGGTCAAGCAACAGCCTACTTTGGCCGTGTTCACACGGCTTATTCCCGGCGGATTTGTGAGCCGTATTGAGCTCACAAATCCGCCGTGAATAAGGGGCGGGATGGGGGCGGGGCCGGAGCGCGGTGGGGGCGCCGCTCCCGGCCACATAGACAATGCATTATCTACGGCGCGTACGCGCCGTAAAAAAATTTGTGCATGTAAACTTTCTCCCCCCGCGGCGGATTCCACTGTTCTCTATGAGAGCAGTGGATTACCGTAATTGCTGCCGCGGATTGGCACCGTACTGCAGCGCAAATCCGGCGCGCAGTACGGCGCCAATCCGCGGCAAAATAAGCCGTGTGAACGAGGCCTTAGCCCACTACTGTAAAGAGGGGAGGGACAGTAAGAGAGGTGCTGGAAAAGCCAGGATTCTAAGATATTTGTGTCCAAATCTACAGGGACGAGTGGTGGACGGGAGAAGTCATCATGGCCATCTGGACTCATCAGAGAAATGTCACCTTTGAGTCACAAGATGTAACTGCACTGTAATCACTTATGTCAGCACAGCCCGAGTACACTGGTATCTGCAACTATATGGTCACTATATGGCAGTACTATTGGTCTTTGTATACTGATCAGTAATAGTATAGGGGTATTATTCAGTCACTATGTGGTGGTAATTTCTGGTCGGGTTCTGGCGGTATAATGTGGTCCATATGTAGTAGCGTTATTAGTAATGTTTGTCTGGGTATAGTGTGATTTGCTTGGTAGCAGTATGATGGTTACAGTATATGTATGGTGTGGTATTTGTTTGTTAGATTATCTAGTAACTCCATGACTTATGATGTCCCGGTAAATGTTTGTGGTCGGGCAGGCGGGAGAGGTGCTCCATCCAAAAGTTTACTATGGTGCCCAGGCTTCCCTAGTTATACCCCTGGCTGGTGGTCACAATAATGTGATTTTACTGTGTAAATTTAGCTGAAAGGCACTCAGTATAAAATCCAAAGATTCCATTTAAAAAGATTATTATTTTTAACACGTCAAATCTTCCATATACACACATCTATTAAACATTTGCATCCATCCACCTTCTCCGATTGACAATGGGGTTTCCATCTTTTTTTGCTAGTGTTCTGCTGAATGAAAAGGTAGGCTTGTACCAAAAGAAGCTGTGTCCCCACTCTGATAACAGCCTCAATTCTCAAGGTAGTGCGATAAAGAATAAGAGAATTTACAAATTTCATATACAATTCTTTATTATTGCCATAATTATCTGTACATCATCAGCTGAATATTATATACACCAAACCAAGTTACTGGCAAACTGTAAGAAAGCTCAGCCGAGGAAACATGACACAGACTGAATGTATAATAAGAGACCTGCATCACATTCCCATCTGCCCATCTTCTTGGATGGCTGCTATATACTGTACATATCTTTATTTTACTGAATACTCATATCGTCTTATTAAAATCAACGGCTGTATACAGTTTACATGTATGATAAATTATTAAATAGAAAGTCTTTACTAAAATTATGAAGTCCAAAGTTCCTTTATCAAAGATCTATATTACAGCATGCTCTTTTAAATGATTTCTATGAGGGCATGTTATATTGTCTATTGAAGCTGTCTTCTTCATAACTCATTTAATGCAAATAACTGCTGGCATTAAATTGTCCTTTGTGTTCAATGGCTTTTACATTATTACATTTCCATTCAATAGCACAGAGGAGCTAGATTCCGTTCTTGGCTGAAAGCATAGTGAGGAAACACACAATTACTGGTCTTATCATCTCTCTCCTCAGATAAGATTGTATCCATGCTGTGCAACCAAAGAAGCAAAGAATTTTATTCTCCATCTATAAATATTTTCATTAAAAGCTGCTTATCTTGTTTAGGGTGTATGATAACATGAGCATGGCATGATTGGATTCTCTAGAGGTTCCACATTATGAAAAAAGGTCTTTGGAAACCTGGAAAATGTGACACATGGGAAAGAGTAATTCACTTATTTATGTACAGCTGGTAATGCAGATGTTTGCCCACACGGTGGAGCTGCTGTATAGTTCATTACATTGTACAGTTCAGGGCAACAGAGGATGAGTGAAACCTGGTTCATATTATCTGAGTGATGAAAGACACAAATAGAAACTCTGTGATTCTGTTGTGTTCAGGGGCGTAACTGTAGGGGGGTATCAGTTGCGATTTGACCCTAAGATCCCTCTGCTAAATAAGAGGTCACCAGTATTCTAAATCACACACATAGGTGGGGACCTGTTACCAATTTTGCATTGGAGACCAGAGATTTAGGTAACGCTCCTGTTGTCTTCCCATTTTGTCTTAAAGGGGTGTTCCCTCTATAGACTTTGATGGGATATTGCTTGTTATCTCGGTAACGGGACCCTGAAAGCAACAGGGCAGAACAGAGAGTCAGTCACACTTGCTCACGACTCTCCATTCTGTTTTAAAGGAGTTCCAAGTACAGCTAAGCGCCGTATTCAGCTCTGCTCTAAACTCTCATACAACAGAATGTAAAGCTGTGTGTAAGGCCGTGTTCACACGGCTTATTCCCGACGGATTTGTGAGCCGTATTGAGCTCACAAATCCGCCGTGAATAAGGGGCGGGACGGGGGCGGGGCCGGAGCGCGGCGGGGGCGCCGCTCCCGGCCCCATAGACAATGCATTGTTTACGGCGCGTCCGCGCCGTAAATAATGTGCATGTCACTTTCTCCCCCCGCGGCGGATTCGCCGAGCGGGGAGGAGCGACGGAATCCACTGTTCTCTATGAGAGCAGTGGATTACCGTAATTGCTGCCGCGGATTGGCGCCGTACTGCAGCGCAAATCCGGAGCGGAGTACGGCGCCAATCCGTGGCAAAATAAGCCGTGTGAACGAGGCCTAAGCATGACCGACTTTCCAGTCTGCTCTGCAACTTTTAGGTGCCTCTTCCCGAGATAGGTGTAGATCCCAGAGGTGGGACCCACACCTATCCGACACTCATAGCATATGCTAGTGATATGGCATCAGAGTTTATGGTGGGAACACCACTTTTAAGTTTTTTCTTAAATACAACTATAATGTAGTAGTATACTAGTCCTGTCGGTTACTGGCTGGTAAGTATTGGAGCTTGGATATAAAGGACATCTTTCATTGTTTTGTTTTGGTTTTCATAGGCATTACCTTATTTTTGGTTCTGTTCACATTGGACGACATGTATGATTTTGGCACACAGGCACCAATTTTATTGCCCACATTAGTAGTGTAGAATGTGCCCGAATCTATGAACCTGTTCTTCTGCGGGTCATAGATTTAGCGCCTTCTAGCTACAAAGCCAAAATTCAGGCTCAGGTAAACCACTTTTTACTTGGTCTAGCTGTTCCAGCAGTAATGCGCCTAGTTTTGGCGTCCTAGTCATAAATGTGTAGAATCACGCCCCTGTATCTTAGACACATTAAAAAGTGCTGCATGCAGGTGCTTTATAATGCGCCTCATTTTGGAGTGGGCCTGCTTATTCATCGAACGCACAGGGCTGCGGCAGTTTTTAGGCTGAAAGGATGCCAGGCTACTGCCGCAGCCCTGTACATACATGTCGTCCATTATGTTTATGTTCTCTGTCACTGATATATATCTGAACACCAACAAAATAGTATTCAGACAAAAAATGTGGTGCACCCGTGGCTTAAGTAGACCAAAATGGTCTACCTGTAACTATGTATGGTCTGTTTTGTGGGTCAGAAAAGCAGGGTAGACCATGAACTTCTGTCCTACAAAAGGTATATCGAGGGTGATACTTGACTGCACTATCTTGTCTGTGACGTCATGTCATGCTGAATGGTTGTCTTTTCAGAGCTTTGATGCACTGGACTTTGCTTTTGGCATCAGGCCTTCAGACTAGACGTTGAAAAAGATGACAAAAAACAAGACAGCATCACTTTTGTCTATCAGCTGTCCCTGGTATTACAGCTTAGCCCCATTCAAGTTGCTGAGCTACAACACCAGACACAAGCCATGGGCAAAACTGGTGTTTTTTTTTATGAAGGGAAGCAGCCTTGTTTTTACATCTTCCACTATCACTTTTACACTTTGTTACAATTATTTCCATCTGCTTAAACTGACTTAAAGGGATTGTCTCACTATGTTGTTTCACAGAGCCACAACCAGCTTCAGACTCACACTTCCTCTTCAGACTGTCGGTAGCTCTACAGCAGTGATTGGCATATCAGCTGATCCTATTATAGTGACATGAATGCAGGAGGATTATAAACTGTAGTGCACAAGACTACAGAGCTCTAAAGGTAAACTTAGATATACAAGTACCTGTGCAACTAATAACACTCAGAAGGGAGTGACTCACCACGATCTAATGGCAGCTTGGAGCAATCAGAGCAGTGAGATGTGGTTGGCAACCTATAGAAACTTCTGTACACTAGCAATAGACAAAACCTCCTTTATATTCCAAACCAAGCAAAATCAAAACAGCAATGTATTTGGTAATAGTTTTTATTTACCATTCCCTACATGTTTGAAGCTAATCATTATGGTGAGAAAAACCCCTTTAAGAAAATAGTTGAAGGGTTATTGCCATCTGCCTTTCTCTGCCTGACATGAGTCTGTGCCAGACGCAGGGAATGACAAGCTGGCAACACATTTGCTAGGCTATGCTTCGAACTCCCATAGAGGTGAACAGAGAGAGGCAAGCCAGTGCAGCCCATTTTCTGTTCTGTGCAGTGGCACAATCTCAAGATGGGCAAAAAAAAAGCACATTGGAATACCCCTTAAGTATTAATATTTATTTAAACTACATTGGGAACAAGAACCAATGCAGCTGAATATATAATCTACTGTGCACCATATAACTTTTCAGACGCACCATATGAGAAAGAAAAACCCAAGCAATTGGTTAATTTACTTCTAACATTTTTAAGCTTTGGTATAATATAACTTCAATAACTACTGAACACCAACATTTACGCTATAATGCCTTTATGATACACTGGCAATTTACCTTATTTTTATATTTGATGTGTTTTTTTTCTTTGCTTTATCTATACAATGACTATAGTTGTGGGATTACTGCTGCAGGTGGTGACTACGCTAGTGCACTACTTGACCAACAGAAGTGATTAGGAAAAGATGTGTAGCTCTTTTGGTCTCCATTAATTTATTCAGTTCTGCATGTACAAAACTTGGAGCAAGTGCAATTATAACGTGCATTGCATACCTATGGAAACAAATTCTATCTTTGCCCTGTACAAAAAAGAGTTCCACCCTCTTTTATTGCTACAAGGGCATTTACTTTTGAAGATATAATAAGAAATGGAGCAATATATAGTAATATACATAGAATAGACCATTAGTGCTTACCAGTCAGGTGGCTGCTGGCATTCTAGGCATCTGCCCTAAAAAGATTTTTCAGGTTATAATGTACTGCAGTACATTTGGAGTGTGCACTAGATACCATTAAAGAGTACCCTGATGAAAAAAAAAAGCTTTTGGCTTTCCAAGTGTTGTGCAACCTGAATGTTGTCAGCTCGTTATCAGTAGTAGCTGGAATTTTCAATGGCAGTGCAGCAGTGATTCTGTGTATTCTTCATATTTAGAGGCATAGTAACCACAAGCTAATGATTTGTCATAATTGTGATTTCTTTCTGAAATACTATATCCTCATAAACAACAACATCACCATGATCCTTTATTAATGTCTCAGTGTTTGTGATATGTTCTACATTGGTTCTTCTGAGCTGCTTGCATGAATGGCTATTACAATTATACTCAGGAGACTAAACTGATTTATGAACCAAATTAAATCATAACATTGTATAACACTTTGATATGTAACCGAGAACTATTTATTTAACCTAGAGATGAAAAACACAATTCGTGATTTAGTGATTCTAAATTCTAGGTAGGAATTTATTATAGTTCCTTAAAAGGAACCGGTCAGGTGGTTTGTGCTGCCCTATCTGACAGCAGGGTATGATAGAGGGAAAGAAGCTGAACTCTGGGATATATGGGTATAATTTGGAGATTTCTGAGTAAGAGGCAGAGAAAAAACAAAACAGAAAGTGAAAGTTCTGCTTACTCCACCCACACACAGTGATTGACAGTTTGCTCTGTACATACACTGATACAGAGAAAGCTGTCAATAATTTTATGTGGGCAGGATAAGCAGAACTTTCACTGTCTCTTAAGGAGTCCTGTTAGTATTTTCTCTGCTCTTTACTCAGAAATTCTGCTCCAAATCATATACACCTGCGGTATATACCTCAAAGCTCAGCTTCTCTCCCTCTATCACACCCTGCTGTCAGATGGGGGCATAAACCACTTGACAGATTCCCTTAAAGAGGTTTTTCAGTACTGTAAAAAAAACGTCTTTACCACCGCCCACTGGAATTAAAGAGAAAATTAACACACACTTACCTCTATCATAACCCCCATTTCAGCACTGCCAGAGCTCCAGTGTTCTCCTTTTGTTCCATTAATGATGACATCACATTCATGGATCACATGATGCCGCAGCCAATCAGTGACCTCTGTGGTCACATGCTGTACATGCAGATTGGTTGCAGCATCATGTGATCCCTGAATGTGATGTCATCAGTGAGGGACCTGGAGGAAAACACTGGAGCTCTGGCGGTGCTGGGGAATTTGGTTGGGGGGGGTTTTAAAATTTTTTTTTTTTAAAAACCCCTTTTTAAAAACCCCCCTCACCAATACATTAACCTTTTTCCAATTTGTATATTTTAATTTTCTGCTTTTAAAATTTTTCAAAATAAGAACAACTGTTTATAACCAATTTAAATCAACTTGTGACACTTTGATAAACTAACATAACGGACAATTTTTTATGTTTAAGATTAAAAAATTTTTTTGAAAAGAGTGAATTTTTTATTATTAAAGGGGCAGGGGGTTTTATCCCTTTAACCCCAATTTTATGGAGGAGGGAAAAAAAACTGAAATCTTGATTTTTTATTTTTATTTTATTAAACAGGCCCCCACAAAAATTGAAAGTTAGCTTTACTCCCCCGTAGATTTGTTTTACTCCTATTAAAAATTTTTTTTTTAAATTGGGGGGTTAAAAAAAAAAAGTTTTTAGGGTTTTAAAGTAACCCCTTTTCTTACTCAGAAATTTCCTATCTTCCCTGGGTATACCATTTCTATTTTCCCAAATAAAAGCTGTATGGGGATTTTTGGGTTACGACTTTTAAAGGTTTTGTTTGTAAAAAGTTTTACCCCCTTTGGAATTTATTTGAAATTAACAAATTTTAAATCTTATTTTATAGACCCGGTTCTCCTTTTAATTAAATGAAAAATTTTTCGGTCCTTAGCGCCCCAATCCGTACTTGGGTCCAAACTTAAATAATTTTGAAAATTTTTGCGTTTGGCTAAAAAGGGGAAAGGGGAAAACTATTTTTTTTTTGGTGGTTTGGGATAAGGGGTTTTTCATTTTTACTTTCAGTTTTTTTTAAAATTTCAAAATTTTAATGAAGATTATAATATCTTTTTAATTGGAATTTACATCTTGTTGCAAAATTGGGGCCTAAAACTGTCCATCACATCACACCCAAAATCAGGTAGAGGTTAGCTTTTTAAACCCCAAGGCATTACCCTCGGTGTCTGTGGGACAGGAGCCACTTTTCCATTTTGCGGCAGGGATTTTTTCCGGAGATGAACGTGGGGTCCTGTTTTATTTTGCGGGGATCGGCCCAATAATTAATAAACCCCCCCCGGAGGACCGGTGGCCGGACCAGGCATTAAACTGTAATTATTCCACCCGCAAACGCCAAAAAAACAGGGTGCCAATTAACTTCCTGACCCCTAAAATCCTTCCGCCCAAGCTGTCCCCCCCAAACCACCTAAAGTTGGCCCGGCCAGGGTCTTAAAGGGAAAAGAAAATTTAAGTAAATATGGATTTGATTTTCCTAATGAAGCAGATTTAAGAAATGTTTGTATTCAGGCCTCCTGTTACTTCATGAGGTGCTCTGGAGGTGATAGGTACTCGTTAAGGTTCAATGTAGGAAGGTGGCAGTGTGTAAGCTAAAGTCTGTCTACCAGCAGTCTCTCGGTGAATCAGCATGGTTCACTGAGACAGTTGTTATCCAAAGGGTATAGGGGATCATGTTATGGGTAGTCCAAGCTCCCACTTGTTCAACTCATGATAGACACCTTGCAGCTGTCCCTTTTCTAAATGAACTTGGCTCACCATAGATGCATGTATTCAAAAAGCCTTGTTTCCCATCAGCCTTTTTGAATATACTTTGATTTCAGTGGAGCGACTCATGATGTATAAATCTCCACACACAGACATGTTGCTTCTCCCTAATGAGGAATGCATAGATGCATGCTAACTTGCATTATGTGTCAATATAGTTTAAAGACAATCTACACAATAAAGTTCTAATTATAACCTTTGTCTCGTGTAAAAAAATATTCTTTGTTAAATGGCAAAATCTGCACTAATATTTCAATATTACTGAGGTGTGCACAATTGAGAAGTACATACTGAGTGACAGAAACATTGTAGTGATTATTTCCATTATCAACCTACCAATTGGCTTTGGTAAATCAGTCAATTATCTAGAGTCTAGACAATTAATTTTGTCCTGGTTTTCACACCTTTAATCACAACCATATTGTGCCTCTGAAGTGAGAGGGGAAAAGATTTAATGCCAGAAATGACCCAGAGGTGGACACATCTGTAAAGCCCACACTTCCTAGTCATGCTGAGTAGAGTTTAAACCTGGACTTCATTGATTATATCATCCAAATCTATTCACTGCAACCATTATAACATGACCGTGGTCCCCTGGAACTTGCAGAACAGTTATTATGTGGAGGTACAGTACAAGACTTATATTTAAATGACAACCGTAGTTAATTGTGTGCTATAAATCTATCAGACGGCTTGTTCTTCAAGTATCAGATGCTTTTATAGTTTATTGCCATTGTACTTGCTGCTGACAAATCTTCTGGATCCATTACTCATTCGCACCTTGACATACTGGGATTTAGCTTTTCACTTAGTTTATGAATCAAGGCTGATAATTCTTCAGTAGCTTGTGATTTGTCTTCCAGAAGTTCATAGCGAAGGCTTGAAATATCTTGTTTTATTTCTTTAAGTTCACCTGTAATGACAATGCAAAAGTCACTTGTATGTTTCATCTCCAGCTACCCTCCAGTAACCCTCTAATCTGCTCAGTGACAGCATTCAACTCAATGCCTTATTCACCAAAGCACATTTGTTAGTTGGACAGAAACATTTTGGGCAACACAGTGGCTCTATGGTTAGTACTGTTAGGGCATGTCCCCACGGCAAGGGTTTTCGGACGGTTTTTCAGCCTGTTTGCGGATTTTCAGACCGCCTGAAAAACTGGCCGAAAATGAGCACAATTGTGCTCTATGGAAAACCCATGCAGCAGTCCCCACTGCACGGGTTTTCCGCCCGGCGGCAAATCATTGAGCAAGCACCTTCTTCCGTCCGGTTTTTGGACAGAATCTGTGCTTCTCTATGGGAGGAGGGTGGGCTCTTCTCTGCTCATCGGGGATAAAAGCCGCCCCCCCCCCCCGCGGCCGTGGGTCGAGCGCAAAACAGGACAAATATATTTGTCCTATGCCGTGGGGATGTGCCCTTAGTCCTGCAGTTCTGGGGTCCCGAGTTTAATTCTTAGCAAGGACAACATCTACATGGAGATTGTTTGTTCTCCCAGTGTTTGTGTGGGTTCCCCCTACACTCCAAAAATATACTGATTGGTTAATCTGAGTTTGACTGTGAGCGCCAATGGGGACTGGGACCAATGTGAATAATGAAAATCTCTGTACATCACTGTGGAATATAATAGCACTATTTAAATATATACAATATTGTGTACACAGAATTAACATCTTGCTGAGCGGCCACGTTTGCACTGGCAAAAAGGTTCACATTTACTTAGTAAGGGCATGTCTACGGGACCAGTGTTTCAAGTCAGAATCCATGTGGATTCCAACCTGAAATACTAAACTAAAACCAAAAGTAAATCATTCTCACTGACATCAATGGAAAATACATGTTGTAGTTCATACAATGCCTATTTTCTGAAGTCGCTATTTCGCCATCAAAAGACTTAGAACATGTTCATTCTTTGGTCATATTCAACGTGAAAATTTACTACTGATATTAATGGGTATGGCTAAAGACCTCATTTAAAATGCGCCCCAAACATTTGTGCGTGGTTTTTAATGCTTTCAATCTAAACCATAAGTAAAAAAAAAATGACCCTAAATCCACATGCAAATCCAATGACGTTTTCAGAGTTCTATGAATATGAAGAGTAAAAATTACTTGTTGTGTGGATGTGCGCTAAGTGAACACCTTGTAAAATTCCCTGGTACAAGTAACTAGCACTGGGTGTTATAATGCCCTTTAGGGAGTAACTTTAACTCTTTACTCTGAAAAACTTAAATTCTGAAATCAGTGTAAAATCAATGTTATTTATGCTGCTTATGTGAGTTGTATCAATTATCCTTCAGTGCCCTACTTTGTTTCATTAATGCTAGTTCACTTCCTATAAAGCTCTTCCCTTCTACTAACTTTTTATCTCAGGTTGTCGAACCAAATGTATTGTCAGAAAATGGCCTTTTTTTAAGTCACATTCTTATATTAGATATATATTTCTTAAATGGTGGTATTTTTATTTTTCAAATTTCTTATGTCATTATCTATATAAAAAAATTCAATCTTGACCTTAATAAGCACAGTAATCGACTAACACTTCCTGTTCTGTAGAGATCACTTCTCAGCAGCCAACACATTATAATACCAGGCAGGATTACAATTCCAGGTAAGACCTTCATGACAAAGTCAAATGCAGAAAACATAGCATCCACTGCTGACAGTAGGTGAACTGCTATTAACCCCTTGGCATTGCTTTCTCGGGGCAGGAGGGGTGTTACAGCTTCCACTGCAGCAACTGTCCTAGGGATGGACCTGTAATAAACAGATCCATTCCTCCAGCTTTTCAGCATAACAGGGATCTTTTCTTTCATTGCTGTGGTCCTTTATCAAAGGAAACTCCTTTGCATGACTGGGTTTCCCAGTGCCTGATGGAGCTTGGGGAAAACTTTTACCAGGGTTGTTTTTTAGGGCAGGTGATAGAGAAGGGGGCTGTGTTTGTGAAATGTGCCGATTCCCTGATTTTATGTTCCAATAAAAGTTTTTTTGCAGAAGAAGTTGGGTGAGTGGCGTAAATACTCTTTCTGAAGATTGAAATTTCAATTGTGCTACTTTCTTTTTTACCGAGCACCACTCGTCTGCATTACATGGACACTGTTCTATACACTATATAGGACTACAGAGACGTATACCGGTGCCACCTCGTTTTCTCTTTTGAATGGGGCTATAGCAGAGGTCTATATATGACAGAGGAGGAGCGGACTACAGCAGCGGTCTATATGTGAAATGAACATGGGGCACAATTTAAGAAATTATCTGTTTAGCCTTATTTTTTGGGGGACACTGTATGGCACTATTATTTTGGCACTATTATTTTAAGGGTTGAATCTGTGTAGCACTATTATTTATATCTAAAGTTTTTATATCTAATTAACAGATCCATTTCTCCAGCTTTTCAGCATAACAGGGATCTTTTCGTTCATTGCTGTGGTCCGTTATCAAAGGAAACTCCTTTGCATGACTGGGTTTCCCGGTGCCTGATGGAGCCTGGGGAAAACTTTTACTAGGGTTGTTTTTTAGGGCAGGTGATAGAGAAGGGGGCTATAGCAGAGGTCTATATATGACAGAGGAGGAGTGGACTACAGAGGCGGTCTATATGTGAAATGAACATGGGGCACAATTTAAGAATATTATCTGTTTAGCCTTATTTTTTGGGGGACACTGTATGGCACTATTATTTTGGCACTATTATTTTAAGGGTTGTATCTGTGTAGCACTATTATTTATATCTAAAGTACAGTGGGTAAGGATATGAGGCAAGAACAGGGACAGCACTGAGGGCAACTATAGGATAGGAAGTTTTTGTGGAGATGAGGAATAGATGGGGAAGACACTGTAAAACATGTCATTATGGTGGTCTGGAGAAGAAAAGAGAAGGTTAACCTCTGAAGTTAGAGAAGATGTCACCTGTTAGTTAACATTTTCCCTTTAATACGTTCAAGAACAATTGTCCCTAAATAGATATAATTGTTTTTATAATGTTTCATTGTGTTCAAATAATGAGCAATTATCCAAAAATGAGGATTGGGGGTTGCATTGAGCAACTAAAGTCTTAAAACCGCCTTGTTCAGGGATGGTGCACGACACAAATCCTGCCTCATGATGATCTTCATGAAGGATGAGTTTCCCCCAGTCTATGTGTTCATTGTTTTAACTGACCAAAGCAGGGAGTATTTGGAGAATAGGCCCTGAGAGTGATTTTGACTAGGAATTGCCCTGGCCTTTACAGTCTGCCAGGAGACCTGAAATGTCCCCAGGGTTGTGTGTAGTAAGACTGCTGTTAGGGTACACTGTGTGTTTCCCTGATAGCAGCTTGTGTCATATAGAGGAGTATTCTCATACTTTATAATTAAGTTAAAAATAGTTATACCTTAATGAAATAAAAAAAAATAAAAAGTGTGCAAAATAAGTATAACAAATAATACAATGAAACAAATATTTAATAAAAAAATAAAACTGTGGATACATTACACACACATAATCACCATAATAACCTGTAGAATTTAATTTAACTGGTTATTTAAAACAAAAAATACAATAGTGATGTGCCAAAATTTGACTTTTTTAATATTAGAAAACGGCAAAGATAAATTCTCCTCAGTGTTTCTGTACACTATTTTGATTGAGTGCTGTTCTTGCATCATATTTACCTACTGACTAGGTTTTTCATCTATTCATATCTAGTGCAATGTGTTAAAGGGATTGCCCACTTTATATTGTTCTTTTTTATAAGTATAGAAAAGGAAGTCATACAATACTAACATTAACAATTATTAACAATTCTGCTCCTGTACACTCTTTCATACCAATGCAGTAGGTCCCTACCTAAAATAAAAAATAAAATGGTACAGCCCACATACAACAGTAACTAACTAACTGTAAGGACTAAACACTCATGTGATGACCCCACCTATGTCTTGTGACCACCTGGCATTTAGTTAGTAACAAGTTACATGATATCTATGGATATATCTAAGTGAATAGGAATAATGTAGGTAAAATTATTATTAATATGGACATTTCAGCAACTTCAGTACTGTGCATTTACTTCTGTAACTGCTGTCTCTCTAGGCAATGTCATGTTGTAAATAAAGTTAGCTGTTCAAAGAAACACAACGCCCTTTGTGTGCATTTTGTGGTGAAGGTTTTGGTATGTATCTGCGTGAAATATCCAATTGTGCTCTATGATGCAAAAGAAGAAAAAATGAAAACCGTGGCAAAAACAGAAAAAAATAAGTAAAAAATCTTCAGTGTCTTGTGTAAGATACTGTTCAAATACTCATCGGATGAGTATTTTGTCCTGTCGTGTGGGTGCATGCTAAGGCTATCTTCTCACAGTGTACTGCGGCAAGTACCAGACTTCTGCCGCAGGCCTGTAAATACTTGTTACCCATAGTGTTTTTTTATGTGTATTTTACAGCAGTATTTGTAAGCCAATACCAGGACTGGAGCCAACACATAAAAATGTATAATGAAAAGGTTTGTAGTTCTTCTGTGTTTTGTACCCATTCCAGGTTTTGCAAAATAAACTTCAAAAACACTGGGCCTCTTTTATGAAAGTGTAAGACTGTCCTTGTTCCCCATAGCAACCCATCAGAGCTAAGCTTTTTATTTTTCCAGCTCTGATTGGTTGCTATAGGCAACAAAGACAGTCTTAGGGTATGCTTAGACGATTTTCACTGTGTAGACCCAACCTTACGTCGATACCAGAGGTCACTTGACATGTGTGTGGTGGTCACATGACTATTTAGTCCACACAGTTGATCAGTGGGAACCATGAATATGGACTGAAAAGGAGACTGTACAATTTTTGTTTTGTAGAAAGGGGCCTAATGCATTGGTTCAACTCCTTAGAAACAGCCCACTGACTACAGACGGCGGGCGGAGAGTGTCTTCTGTCTGCAGCAACATATTTAGATGTTGCTGCAGAAAGAGGGGTTTTGCGGATCACAGTGCTGTAGCTGCACTAGGAATAGAGCTATAGTTTAAAGTTCTGTTCCTAGGGAAGTCCCTGTAAGCACCAGGGAGCAGAGGAAGCTTCCGATCACCGGCGCTTAACTCTTTTAATATCACAGTCCGTGACCGTGGCATAATCAAATGGGATTCCCCTGCTCCATCGTGTAATCGGAACTCCCGGTGACCCAATAGATTGGGAAACAACTGTACAGTCAGCCTTGGGGACCTAGAGTAGCCCAGAACTCTCTGTATAGCAAGCCTGAAGTCCGGGCACACTGTGCTGCTCTGACTGCAGCCTGTGTCTCACTGACACAGATTGTAATGTATTAGCATACTTGAATATGTTAATGCATTATTAAGTGTAAAAAAAAAAAAGTGCGTCATTGAATAAAAAGTTACAACTGTTGAAACGCAGGGGGGCAAAAATAAAAAAATGTTGCTGGTCATGAAGACCTTTTTCAGGTCTGGTGCTTATAGGGTTAAAATAGGTATAAAACAGGAGCAAAATTTCTAACACACGTCTATTAGAAAATTTTAGGATTTACTATTATATGCACAATAAATAAAAACAATATAAAGTGGACAAGCCCTTTAAGCCCAATGCAAGTTCTAGGGGCATCCCTGTTTTATACACCGTTTCTGTACCGTTTCTTTGAGCGAGATCTATACCCAGAAATCTGGGCAACCATTTCATGTAATGGTATGCCAGGTGTGTAAATATTTATTTCCTTGTATAAATCTACAACTAAAGTGGAGAAACATTCAATGAACATCCAATATTGTTTTATAGATGCCAAGTTGCTTGAAAAGTCAATAAACCAAAAAAATGTTTTGGGTGGTCAATAAGACAAGTGTAGGTGGTAAAAGTAAATGTACGTGAATATTCTGCTTACCTTCATTCACTTCATCATTTTCTTTGTCAACTTGTGCTCTCAGCACGTATCTTTTTATAAGTCTTTTCATTATTTGCTGTCAGGGAAAGTGACAAGAAGATACAAAACATGAATCTCTAGAGAAATGACAAATTGTCAGTGCTTCCTTGTATAACATCAATGATGTGAACCAATTTTAGAATGTTTTTTTCCTAAAATCCTCTACCTATGTATATACAGGTACATAACATTTACAGGATTACTTCATTTTTAACAGCATTTTTATTAACTCCTTAACATCATAAATCGGCGGATATTGCAGGTCGTCTTTTGGCATCACTGCAGACAGAGGGGTTTTGTGGCTCCCAGAGCTGTAACTGTGCTAGGAACAGAGCTGTAGCTAACAGCTCTGTTCCTAGAGCAGTCTCTCTGAATGGCAGAGACTGGAGGCAACCTCTGATACCTGGTATTTAACTCTTTGATTGCTGCGGTCAGATAAAAGGGGATTTTCCTGCTCCATCGGGTCCAATGGGACTCCCAGTGAACTGATGGAGCCTGGGGACTGTCTGTACAGTCAGCCCTGGGTACCTAGATTAGCCCCAGGGCTGTCTGTATAGTAAGCTTACTGTCAGGGCCCACTGTGTGCTCCTCTGACAGCTGCCTGTGTCATAATGACACAGATTGTAATGTATTAGCATACAGTAGTATGCTAATACATTACATTACTACGTAATACATTACGTAGTAATGCTAATACATTACTACGTATAAAAAAGTGTTAATAAACTATCCCTTAAACATAAAAGTGTAGAAAAAAGAAATAAAATAAAAATAACTATTTAATAAAAAACTCATTGTGCATACATTGCACACAAAAAAAAACTACACGACCATAATATCCGGTATAAATAATCTAACAGGTTATTTAGCCGGAAATATGAATGGTTTAAAAAAAACAAATGCAGAAAAACACTTTATGTTCATGCTGCAAAACTTTTAGTTTCAAAATTCAGCAGTAATTTGTTTGTCAACTTAAACTATGCCCCCCAAAAATAGAACTTCTCCGGCATGAAACAAGCTATCATATAACTGCATCACATAAAAATAAAAGAGTAATGACGGAACGGAGGGAGGCATAAACTAAAAAAAAATTACCTGGTCACTAAGGCCTTTTCAGGCCTGGTGCTTAAGGGATTAAACAAAATGTACAGAATTAAGCCACTTACTTGATAGCGAGTTGGCTGATTCAAAATACTGTTAAAACTTCTCGACTCAAAAACCTTGGCATTAGACTGGGAGAAGAGATTCAACTGGAAGAAAAGAGATGTTTGTTGAAGCAGACCCACAAATAATTAAAAAAAAACGGGGGTGCTGTTCAAGGAGCTGATGCAGTAATCGGTGGATCCTGCAAAGAGCATTAATGGATATACTAGTTGCATGCAGGCTTCATTTAATCTTTATAGTCAGAAATAAAGGATTACTAGTACAGAATCCCTTTAGCAATGCGAGCCCCAATATATCCAGCAAATGTTACAAAGTGCAGTCCCATCAACTTTTTTATAAGCGTAATAACACACATCTGATATTTTTAGCCTTTTACGTCCAGAAATTTATTTCATAGCCTACTGCACAAAGTATATCATTTTAAAGGTGATTCATATAATACAGCATAAAACAGATCTTTTCGACACATTTTCCTACTAAAGGCAGATAGGAACTAATCTTAATGTGATAAGTGAATTCTAGCAACTCTCTACAACTTGCCTGCAGTATTACCTAAGGAAAATCTGTTTGCTATTTGTACCTTTTTACAGTTTTTAGATATCTATTGTCAATACACATCCAGATGTATTCAAGCATAAAAATATTAAGAACATAACACAATATAATACTGTAATGATGCTGGTTGACACAGTCAGCAACAAAACTTATAACAGAAAAAGAGCCAACCAGTAGCCGAATGCTAGTAATCTGAAACCTATATAAAAAAATAAAAGTAGAGACTTACCAATGGACATTAAGGCGGACGATGACAAGGGCACAGATGGAGATGATAGAATAAATTACTTGAATACAGAAGCAAGACACCAAAAACCACCTGACCCTAACAACTAACTTTCCCTAATTTGGTCCCTAACCTGTCTCTAAACTGACCCTAACACCAGACTTCCCTGGCCCTATCCTACCCCTGACAAAATCCCTACCAGTGTCCCTCACCATACTAACCCTAAACCAGAGTATTTTAAACTTTTTTCTGCCATGGACTCCCAACTCCTGCCTTATTTCGATGGGGACCCCAATATCTTAGTAATCTAACAAATCAGTAGCATTGTACCCGATGGAAAGTAGGTACTAGATGCACATTAATAGTAAACTACAAACATTACAGAAATAATGAATCATCTGAAATTACTACAGTTAGCGTCATTTGGTTCAATGTGACGGCTGTGCCTATTTATCACTGCACAATATGTTCAAATGTGGCTCAACGCGCCAGAAACAAACACATATCTCATCTTCAATAATGATAATCAATAATAGAGGCAATAATTATTAAAAGTAAAACTATTTCATATAATAAAAAATAAGAATATAATACTGGTGATCAGAATGACAATAATGTGAATGGAAAAATATTTAATTAAATAATAAATTCATTTAAGAGCAAAGTTCCATAAATACACATAGGAGGACATGTCTGAAAACTGTTTTGGTCTAAGACTTTTATTGTTGCCCATAGCAACCAATCAGAGGGCCCCTTTCATTTTTTTCAGAGCTCTACTGTATATGAAATTAAAGGGGAACGATATTGGTTGCTATGGGCAACAAGAAAAGTCTAAGACCAAGACAGTTTACAGACATGTCCCCCATAGTGATTTGTCAAATATATTGCACTCTATAAATAATAATCCCAATAAAGTTTACAAGCTGCATGTAAAGCCGAAAGCCACCTGAGACTAATCGCATAGAAATGGACGCTTACATCAACGTCACTTCTGTCTCACATGACTCCAGATGCAGTGTCAAGAACGTGTTGCCTGGTGAAAAGAGGGCAGGATAACATAAACGGAAGCGTGTCACGGCAGAAGATTACAGCGGAGGAGAATCTGTATCTCCTCAGTGCAAATAGTGTCACACCAGAAGTCCTTTGTAGATCCCCTGGCAAACCCCGGCAGAACCCAGATTGAGAACCCCTGCCCTAAACTGCTGAAAACCATCAACGAGAACTTTGCAATAGAACACACTGCCACCCTGACATAAGGCAGAACAGAAATACACAGAGAACTTAGGACAAACAGGGCTCTAACAAACTAGGAACAGATAACTACCAAAACAGGACTGGATACTATCAGCTCGCAAAATAAAAACTACCAAGCAATCAATCACTCCCTAATAATCAAGCTCATGTGTGCATGGTCAGCTAATAGTCCAGAGAGTTGTTTGAGGCAGTTGCATAACAGCCTCATCTGATCTGGTAAGCAGGAGAGGATAAAGCAGGAAAATTCCTGCCATTTGTAAAAAATACACTCAAACTACACTGGGATAATCTATTTAAGGTTTTTTTTTCTACACAAGACACTTAAGGTTTATCTACTGAACACCCATAAATGACTGTAAGGTGTGGGTTCTACCACTAGGACTTGCATCTATCTGGAGAATGGGAGTTTTTAGTACAGCTGAGCACTATGGGCATTACTCTACCAGCTGTGGGATCCTTGTTTTTTTACTCTTATCTCTTAGCCAGAGTCTAAAGAAGTTGCAAAGAATGTCTCTCACTCTGAAGAACCCAATACATGAGTGTTATACAGACAGCCCAGTGGGAATTGTATAATGCTTAATTTACCCAGCAGTGACACATTAGGGGCATAGGAAAGGCTGTCTTATTAACATTTTAGGCCCCCAGGCAAAGCATTCTTACCCTCCAATATAAGTCATAGTTTTTTTCCTTCTACCAAGTTAGCGAAAGAGTTGACTCTTAAGACAGGTGATCGAAAATTGGTCTGTGCATAGATAAGAATGGGGGTCCTATACTCATGGTGATGCAGGGCAATTGCCCAGCGCGCCAATGTTGAGATGGCACTGGGTATAGGACACTTGTTGCAAGGTTCATCACAGATTGCAGTTGCTTGTTGTGGTTGCCTGTAGTGAAAACCTGTGAAATATGATCCTGCTTATTTTCATGGGAGCATTCCAATAGAAGGGGATTGTCTAAAACTGACAATCCCTTTAACTAGAATATATTTCAAATGGCTCTCCACAATTTTCACAGAATTCCTCTGCCTGTGCACACAATAACAAATGTACTAATAAAACTAATGCTGTGTAAGAGTCCTAATAAAATTTGATGTTGGATAAACTACTATTTTAGTAAAAGATTTTTACATAAAAAAATAGCAAGGCCATGTAGGGATCACAAGCATTATAATGTTTGTTGATGATGATAATGTCAGTTCCAACACATAATTATATAGCCTAGTTACATAATAATCTATTGGGTCTGCTGATACTGGTGGTCCTTTTGATGGACAGCAGACTTTGGTACCATTGATCTAAATACAAATAATTTACAAGACTAAGTCTGTGCTGTTCTCAAGATAAAATCAAATGAATAGACGAGGAATAGCATAGTTCATGGTGACTGTATCACTTAGAATGTAGAAATGCTTTGACACAGACGCCAAAGTGATTAATTATGAATAACACCAATTTGTGTATTTAAATGGAGGCCAAATCCTATACTTCAGTCAAATCATTTTTTTTAATTACTTGGCCATGAGTGACGCTTTACCTCTGTGATCAGCATGAAGCAAACATGACTATGTGCCAAGACGCTTTGTATTTGGAGATAATCTCATTAATTGTGCTTGTAGTTCAGTTCATACTGATATTTTACATTAGCACCAAACAATGCAACACAAAAGAGGGTGAAGAATAATTAAGTATTGTAAATGGAGACTTTTCTCAGTTGCTTATAGTTGGGATTATACACAGTGAATAAATAAAAATAATGTTATGTAAGGATAAAGGTTGCTGTTAGCAGCTCAGTATTTATAAGAAAAAGAGTTCTGTTCTTTGAGAATCAGGATAGAGTGTCCATTCTATAATGTACTGGTGTAATTACAGGTATCGAAGTACAATGTATTGAGAGGCCTGAAGAGAAAGCCACGCAAGCATTTTAGGTCCACAGTTTGCTGAAGGCACTGGAGGTCCTTTTCTTATAGTGGCCCAGGCACATGTATAAAAAATATAGATTTTTTTTTTTAATGCAAGCTCTTCTATGAGAGGGGTCCTAGTGCACCAGGTCCTGACGCTGGCCATTATCTAAAACATTTCCCAAGGTGTTACAAGTTACAATTACTTTGTGTAGAATCCGTAAGTCTTCAAACACAATAATTAATTGCTCACTTGTAACACCTTGCGAAAAATTTAGATAACTGAAAGAAGCTTGCTGGTAATAAAGGCCGTTTAATTGCTGTGCAGTACTGCAAGTGAAAAAACTTAACAAAAATGCACCAAAACCGCACAAAACCAACTTTTGGGTGTTTTCACATGCTGCAGTTTTGGTACAGGTTTTAACTGCACTGCAATTAAACTGTCTTTATTACCAGCAAGCTTCTTTGAGTTATCTATACTGTTTATAAAGTGAGTAATGAATTACTCACTTGAAACACCAGTCCGAACAACCTAGATAACTGTGACTTAAGGTAAGGGCTTGTCCCCATGGCACGGGTTTGCAGACAGTTTTGCAGACGGTTTTCAGTTGTGAAAACCATCTGCAAACCGTCTGACAAACTTTAAAATGGACCTCTACGGAAAACCCGCGTAGCGGTCCCCATTGCACGGATTTTCCGCCCAGCCGTTTTCAGACCGCCGCCGGTCCGAAACACATAAAACGTGTTCGTTCTTCTGTCCGGCTTTCGGACAGAATATGAACTTGTCTATGCGAAGGGGGAGGGCTTTTCTCCGCTAATCGGCCTGAAAACAGTACAAATACTGGCTAGAGAAAACTTCACCAAAACCGCACTGTGTAAAAGCACTCTTAGCACCTAGAGCAGCATGTGATATTAATAGGGCCCTGCTGTATATCATTTAGCTGCTGATTAGTGTTTCAAATTGTTCTGAAATTTCCTGCTGTAAGACAGAGAAAACAGTTTTATTTAGTGTTTGGGCACAGAACTCTTCACATGAGTAGTATAGAGACCAGAGAACTGAGAATTGTGTGTGTGCATATTACTTAGTTTATATGTGGACCCTTTATTTTTTTTAAATCACATTAGTAACAAATGGGAATTTTGAAAACTCGGCAATTTGCTTTTTTAAATGAGAAGTTTGTTTTTTCTTTTCATTATTTGTAATATTTTAATATTTTTATCTGAACATGTCAATTAAATATTTCTTATTGTGCACTTTTATTCAGCATTTTCAATAAGGTTCAGAGTATTGGCTTTGTGCAAATGGGACATCACAAATGATCTTATTGGATAAAACTAGCAAAAAGCTAATATTACATTTTATGAAGTATAGATATAGTTTCATAGTTTGTAAGGCCGAAAAAAGACAAGACGTCTATCTAGTTCAGCCTGTTGTGCTAAGGTGTTGATCCAGAGGAAAGCAAAAAACCCCAATGAGATAGAAGCCAATTGTCCTCATTTTAGGGAAAAATTCCTTCCCGGCTCCAATCTGGCAATCGGAAAAATCCCTGGATCAATGACTCCTCTCCAGAATCCTAGACACTATAACTTGTTATATTATTACGCTCCAGAAATGCATCCAAACCCTTTTTGAACTCGGTTATTGAATTCACCATGACAAGTTCCTCTGGCAGAGAGTTCGACAGTCTCACTGCTCTGACAGTAAAGAATCCCTTTCTATGTTTATGTAGAAACTTTCTTTCCTCAAGACGTAGAGGATGCCCCCTTGTTCTAGATACAACCCTGGGTATAAATAAATCTTGGGAGAGATCTCTATATTGACCTTTGATGTATTTAAACATATTTATTATGTCCCCCACGAGCCGTCTTTTCTCTAAACTAAATAACCCTAACCTTGCTAATCTTTCTGGGTATTGTAGTCCACCCAGTCCTTTTGAATCTTGGAAAGCTTGGGCCCAGATAAAAAAAAGTTGTACCTTAGTGTCTTATCTGTCTAGAATGTCACTGCACCTCACATTATGATAGCATACTATACACAACATAAAGAATAATTAAGAGAGAGCACTATTTGGCTTAATTTATTGTGCATTCCTCACCTATAGAGTAGTTGCTTTTACAGGCGTGCCTATAGATCTCTTCCCAGCAATGACTTTGTAGTATAATGTATTAAACATTTATCTTATTATACAAACATTATATACTATATCTTTTATGGAAAATGTTTTGTATATTATTTTTAACTCTGATAGGAAAACATTAGTAGACATATTATGAACTGTGGATAAAACCATGCTTAAGAAGGTCAGTAAATCTTTTTAGCTTTCGTAAATCTATTTAAATAAGAAATAGAAATAAGTACAATATTCACGCTTTAGATACGTTTTATTTGTAAAACAGAGTCATCCAACTTTGATATCAAAGTAGAATATATTATATGCTATGTGTGATGATGTAAATGTTTTTTCCATTTGTGCTAACCACTGTTCGTTGTGGTTTTATAAATCGTGACATGTAAATAATGACGTTTTGGAATTTGGTCTAGATAGTGCATGTTTTTCATTCCACACAAAACATTATCTTTGCTAGGCGAATGGGTTGGCAGATTTGTAGTGGGAGACACAAAGGAAAAGGAAAGATAATTTATCATTTACCCTGGATTTGGAGTCACCCATTCCTATTTCAATATCTTTCTGCAGTTTTCTTGTTCTACACTTCAGCAAGTTGACAATCCTCATAATAAGATACACAAACGATTTAGGGCTTGGAACAATGCTGAATGGAGGAGGGAGTGTTTTTCCATCATCAAAATACGATAGCCACAACTTCGATCGGGCAAATTTCCATTCCACATCACTGTCGTCCTATATGTATAAGAGACACAAAAATGACTTCATATATCCATTACATGCACTCCAGTGACTCAATTTACAGTAGAGGAAACAATCATCATTGCTAGCTAGATGTTTTCTTCTGTTCACTCTTGAACGGTTTCTTGGGTGCTAGTCATCAAATAGATTTCTCTACTGGAAATGTAAAATGTTTGTGGTAAAGAGAAGATAAAAAAAAAAGTGAAACACTGTCCATTTCTCTTTTTAATTTTAATTTTTTTTTTTAAAACAGATGCATTAACAAAACCAAAATATTTGAAAACAATGTGCACCTCGATTTTCGCAGGTATGTTGACCCACGTTTTATCTCCCCAGAGCGTTGTGAGTTTCAGTAAGTCACCATATAATGCTAAATGCTGATTTTTCTAAGTGCGTAGAATAGTTCATTTCTTGAAAAAAGAATACACAGTTTATAAATAAAATACCAGAACTGAAAGGGCTACTAAGATACTTACACATACAGTAGTAGCAGGGAGCAAAAGATTATGTAACGGCATAATGCAAAACAACTGAGTGCTATTTGCTGAGGTCACTGGAATGGCTGCTATTAGTGCTTTTCACCATGGGAAATCCAGGTTCTATTTGTTAGCTCAGAAACAGCTGAATATAATATTAACCCCTTCCCATGCTATGATGTAAAAAGATCAGGAATTAGTTCCCATATTTTAACATACTGTAGGAAACGGCAGGAAAATAGTGGATGGTAGATATGTGACAAGAAGGTTGCAATACGGTCTGTTAAAATTTCAGAGATGTCGCACTGGATGGTCCAACAGTACGCCCCAGCTTTTCCATCCAGCCAAAGTGCAGCAGCAGAACTGCAGTCTATGTGCCACTGTAGTCCAAGGAGCTCGATGGCGAAAAAGAGCATCTTAGTCAGTGACAGTAGGTTTGTTCAGTTAGTATAGCTGCCATGCAGCTTTCATGGGCTCTTTTTCTGGGACGGCTATAGTTAAGGTGGGAGGCCGTCCCCAGAGTCTGGGCTTTTGCTGGACCAATTGAGGCCTTTAAAAGCCTGCTAGTTTCAGACCTCAGGTGAGCAGTGTAACCATGGATTCCGTGTGCCATTTCGCTCCACAGTGGGCTGCAGCAAGGAGCTTGGAAAGGAGCTCCAGGACGCTGTCCGACTACCCTGAACTTGGACTCAAACTACACCATACGCTGGTATGCGGACGTACGTCTACTTGGTTGAAGTTAAGCCACATGTTTGTTCTGTGTATGGACTTTAACAGGATGCTGTGATATCTCCGGCTGAAGAGTTTTTTTTTCCCCGATTGCTATACCTTTGTTTGTTTTGCCGTGTAAATAAAAAAAACTTGTTATTTTTCCATCTAAAACCCGTTTGTGACTACCATTTTTGCAGCTAAACTCCCACAATACACAGCAGATGTTTCCCCAGGGCTGCCAATAGAAATTTTGGGGCCCCATACAGCCAAAGTGCCTGGGCCACCTTTCCCCCCATGTTATTCTTCTACTGTGTTCAGCGTACGGGAGAAGTGATGTTATATTTTAATAGATCTTTTTCAGAAGCGGTGACTTTTTCAGAAGCGGTGACGCCAAAGATGGGGAACTATTTTATTTTTCTTATTTGCAAAATTGGCAAAAAGGGGGGGTGAAATGAATGTTTAATACTTTTTTATTTTTACACTTTTAAACTTTTTTTTTACATTCACTTTGAGTACCCCTAGGGCACTTCATGTGTGAGAGAGGGCCCCCTCCTCCCCCCTGGCCTTGTGTGAGAGAGGGCCCCCTCCTCCCCCTGACCGTTTGTGAGAGAGGGGCCCCTCCTCCCCCCTGACCGTGTGTGAAAGAGAGCCCCCTCCTCGCCCCTAGCAGTGTGTGAGAGAGGGCTCCCTCCTCCATCCTGGCCGTGTGTGGTCTCCCTCCTCCCCTGGGCCCTGTGTGTGGGTGAGAGAAGGCCCCCTCCAGCCTTGTGGGGGGATGAGGAGGCCCTCTCACACACACACGGCCAGGGGGAGGAGGGGCCCTTTTTCACACCCACATGGCCGAGGGGAGGAGGGGGCTCTCTCACGCACCCACACGGCCGGGGGGAGGAGAGGGCCCTCTCACACACACATGGCCAGGCGGAGTGTGGGCCCTTCTTCACAACCACATGGCCGAGGGGAGGAGGAGGCCCTCTCACGCACCCACATGGCTGAGGGGAGGAGGGGGCCATCTCACACACCCACACAGCCAGGGGGGAGGAGGATGCCCTCTCACGCACCCACACGGTCAGGTGGGAGGATTGGGTCCTCTCACGCACCCATATGGCCAAGGGGAGGAAAGGGTCCTCTCACGCACAGCTGAGCGCCATGTGTGTGGGGGGCCCCCTCCTTGCCCCTGGCCATGTGGGTGCTTGAGAGGACCCCCTCCACTCCTGGCCGTGTGGGTGCATGAGAGGGCCACCTCCCCCAGAGCCAAGTGGGTGTATGAGAGGGGTAAACTAGGGTTAGTGTTAGGGATTTTTTAATCGATGTTAGGGCAGTTTACAGTGCAATGCACGTGGATAAGGCTTTCAAAACCCTATCCACATGTGGCAGAAAAAAACCCATATGCAAAAACAAGCATGCTGAAGGTTTTTACCATGGACTTGAATGAATGGAGTGAAAGCCACAATGAGTCCACAGCACAATTGACTGCAAAATCCTCATATAACACATGTTAATTTTGATATGAAATCACTCTGTCATGGATTTCCTGTGAGATCTATGGTCCATTGGGGTCCCATATACAATGGGGACTCTTGACCTGCCTGGCTAGACACCACTATAACCTGGCAGAAAATAAATGTTCTAAAACAGCTAGTGGTGGGTCAAGAGACCCTCATTTTATACAAAGGTGGAGGTCCCATCTCTGTAAAAAAAAAAAATCGCTGCTACACAATAACATATCAAAAGGTCAATGATCTATACTCTTTAAATGAATCACTGCAGAGAAGAAGACCATTTATCCTAATTAAAACTTAACTTTTACTTCCTATATATAAAATAAGTGACACGGATCCAAAAAGAAATTTATAGCATACCCTACCCCATACCAAAGAGCTTGAGTAAAGGGTTAAATGAAGAATATTTGTAACAGAAAGATATTACCTATAACAAAAAGATATTAACTGGTAGAATCTAGCTTCACCTGTTTGGCCAAGAAGAGCCACTATATGATCTTTTCTTTAGGCAACTGCAGGAAATTAAATAATTTGTTTCTTGCTCATCTTGCTATAGATGAAATACAGTTGGGACAGGGTATAAATAACTTTATCCCTAGAATGTCCCTATGGACCCTAAGAGCACTGCGCCGAGTAGGGCGATCCTGCAAGAAACTAACCCTGCCCAAGCCCTAGTTATTTCTGGCGTGCTTGTTTTTTCCTCCCCATCTTCTAAGACCCATCACTTTATTATTTTTCCATCTACATAGACATATGAAGGCTTGCTTTTTGCTGGACAAAATGAACTTTTTAATGGTGTCATTGTACCATCTAATGTATTTGGAATTCCCTAAAAAAATTATATGTGAATAAAAATATCGCAACATCTTTGCAGGGTTTCATTTATACAGAATTAAATAAATTATATGTTATTTGTATTCTGCAGGTTGGTATGATTCTGGTGATACCAAATGTGTAGAGTTTTCATTATGTTTTAGTGCTTTATAAAAAGTAAACACATTCTATATTTTTTAAATTTGCTCTGAATATTATTTTGGGATATGTGAAACTTTTTTTTATCACTTTTTATTCCAATTTTTTGAGAACACGAAAAGACCCCCCCAAAAAACTATTTTAGTGATAGAAATGTTTTCTCTTGTACGGTTTTCACCACACTGGATGATTGATGTTATATTTTAAAAGATCAGACTTTTACAGATGCGGCAATACCAATTATGTGTAACTTTTTTATTTTTGACATAAGGGTAGTGTTTTGAACTTTTAATATTCTTTAGAATTTATATATATTTTTTTTACATTTTTTTCCGTTGTACATGCAGTCTCCCTAGGGTACTTGAACAATTGAGGGGGTGATCACTTGTACATATCTAATGCAGAAAGGCGTACCAAGATGGTGCTCCTATTACTAAAAGCAGAAAGTAATAGGAGCAGTAACATGGCAGTTACGGAAGCCTTAATTAGGCTTTCAGCTGCCACAGTAACCGTCCGGCACTCCACGATCTCATTTATTAAGAGTTAAATAGCAGCCGGCTTCAATCCCTGCTGGTAGCAGCAGGTGTCAGCTGTAATGAACAGCGGACACCCGTCACATATGGAGCGGGCTCAGCAAGTGTGCTCGCTCAATACATTCTTAGGGACAGTAGGGAGTACCAGTACCAATAAAAGCTGACCTCAGCCAGCTTTATTCTTCAAGTACACATGGCGACAGGTTAGTGCACAAAACTCCAAAACAAATCCTAGGTAGTCCAGGTGCAAACTGAACATTAATTTCCCTCACTAAGTATGGCCTGAACATACCACCTAGCACCACAAACAGTAGAGTTTGTACCAGTATCCTCTGATTAAGGTTTTCTCAAGTCTGTCACATCTGCTTTTCTCCAGCCCGGGATAAAGAGAGCTAACTACAGATCAGTAGCCATTGTCTTCTGTCTAAAGAATTTTCCCAGGTGTTGCCTCTTGAGCCCAAACAACTCAAAACCTGTAGTGCAGTTGACCTTGTTTCTACTTCCAAGCCGATCCTTCTCTTGGTCTTTAAATACACAGCAGAAGAAAACACTTTCTTTGATTTAGCCAGTCCAGTGGCAGAGACATGCCACTTCCTAAAGCTGCTCTGCCACAAGTGGTATGTGTTGCCCATAGGTCCTCGTGTTAAAAAAGCATACCAAAAGTTTAGTTTTTATCTTTTCTACTAGGGACAGTAGGGAGTACCAATAAAAACTACATACATATCTATAGAATAGAGCAGGCTACTCTGCTATTCCCTACAGCTGCCTGGCAGAAGTCAAAAGAACACTTTTTTCACCTTACTTGGGTGCTTATGGTACACTTGATGAATAAGCTGAGCAATTGGAAAGTGTCAACAGTTTGAAAAGAGCCCTACCTGGTTCTCTGCTGATGCTTCCCTGGGTCCCTGTTGATCTTTGTTTGTTGGGTTTCAGCAATGATGTGGTATCATGTGACTGCTGTTATCAATGACTGGTGAAAGAAGTAACATGTCGGCTCTATTAAGTCACCACTGTGGGCAATGATTAGCTTTAGTGGTCATATGTTAAGACATCATTACATCACTGAACCAGCAAATGAGCAGAGGACCAGAAAGGTGTTGGCATGAGATTGGTATAGTGAATGTCACTATTTAAAGGGGTGTTCTCACCATACTATTTTTTCAGAGCCACAGACAGTTTCAGTCTCATACTTACGCTGTATGTAGTTCTATGGCAGTGATGGCATATCAGCTCTGCTGAGCTTGCTACAGCGAGATGAATGCTGGAGGTTTGTAAACTGTAGTGCAAAAGGCTACAAAGCTATAAAGGGTTATCCCCTTAACGACCACCCGCTGACCTTTGACATCGGGCAATGGAGGTCGATCGTCTGCAGCGACGTCTTTTGGCATCGCTGCAGACATTGGGTTCCGCGGCTCCCGGCACCGCAGCAGCACTGAGAACGGAGCTGTACTTATAGGGTATAGCTTTAGACAAAAAGACAGACTAGCTACTTACAGATGAGACACAAGGTATGAGGGCCGTGCTCGCAACAGCTTACAATTTATGAGGGTATACAGGTGAGACGTAGGGTAAGTGCTAAGTTTACAATGGTCCAGCCATTTTACATAAATATGGGGTGGTTTAAATAAAAAATTGGATGAACCTGCCATCCAGACAGTACATCTATATACAGATAAGTGCCAAAGTGTAGGGAGTGACAGAAATGTGTGCGCTAGAGAGTAGGGGGTTAGCAATTAGGGATTCTGGTAGGTCAGACTGATAAGATGTATTCTCAGGGCCCTCTTAAAACTATGAGGGTTATAAGCGTGCCTGATCGCCAGCGGAAGCATGTTCCAGAGAACTGGTGCTGCACGTGAAAAATCTTGGAGACGGGCATGGGATTTTTGGATGACTGAGGCATGTAGTCTAAGATCATCACCAGAGTGGATAGACTGGGTAGGGTGGTAGACAGAGATGAGAGAGGACATGTAGGGTGGTGCAGTGATGTGAAGAGCTTTATGGGTGAGAGTGAATAGTTTATGTTGTATCCTGTACTGAATGGGCATCCAGTGCATTGACTGACACAGGGTAGAGGCATCAGTGTGGCGGCTGGAAAGAAAGATGAGCCTGGCTGCTGCATTCAGGAGCGATTAGAGAATGGAGAGTTTACATAGAGGGATACCGATAAGCAGGGAGTTGAAGTAGCCACGACGAGAAAGAATAAGAGCAACAAAGAGAATTTGAGTTGTTTACACAGTGGGAAAAGGACGGATTCTGGAAATGTTCTTGAGGTGCAGGTGACAGGAGCGGGCAAGGGATTGGATATACGAGGTGAACAACAGATCAGAATCTAGTATAATCCCAAGACTGAGGGCCTGCTGCCTAGGAGTTATGGTGGTGCCACACACTGAAATAGAAATAGCAGATTAATACTATTAAAAATGGAGGGGGGACGGACAAACAACTACTGCGTTTGTATTACTTTAGAAAAAAATATATTTGTGCTTATTCTGGGTTGATCTGAATTATAATCTCCACAGTAACTCTATTTTGATTTCATAATGTAAGAATCAAGTGTGAGCAATTACAAAAGAGCAGATTTATAGCCATTGTAACTAAGCAAAGAAAAAAAAATATGGATATCTAGAAAATTGTTGTACAGCCAGCAATGTAGGAAAATGATTGAGAGCATCATTACAGTAGCATATAGAACAATCAGTTTCTTCTTGGTTGCTACATGAGCAGTCAGTTTTTTATACATATCAAAACTAATGTATGTGGATGTTTTTCCTACTTTTCTTTGTCTACCTTTGCTTTTGTTGGTTCTTAGCGGCCACAAAGGATGAACTTCAGTACCCAGAAAGAATATTTTAGTCGGTATATTTAGTTTGGAAGGGGCGACTTAATTATTATTTACATATCTATTACAAGGTCAATGCAATTACACTATGTAACAAAATTTTTGTCCCAAGCTTTTAAGGGCTTGTTTACACTCCGTGTTACAAGCGCTTTAAGGATCCGTCTTGGTGTCCGCTCTGTCGGTCCCCAAGACGGATCTAACAATTAGCAGTAAGATTATCACTGCTGTCTATGCCGAACACGGAGCGGCATTCAGTTGAGAGAACGCAGCTGCGTGTTTCAAAAGCGCTGCTCGGCTCCGTCTTGAAAAGAATTGCATGTAATTTTGTTTTGTTTTTGTTTTGTGTGTTTGATGTGTATATTGGGTCTTTTGGTGGGTGGTTGTGTTTGTTGGGACATAGTGTTATGTTTGGTGTGGTGAGAGACTGCTCCTTCTCTTTCTATGTGATGAATGTGGTTGCTGCAGGTTTGTGAAGCCAGACATCTGTTATTGCTGGTTTGTTTGTCCGCGGTGCGCACGCACAGTATAATATGGGCGGAAGTTACCAGTAACATAATATGTTTAATGCGCGTGCACGATCTTTGCTATCCTGGCTCTTGCAGGTGCTGGTAGTAGTATCATTAGGTAGGATTTCTTTCTATTGGCCAATAGAAACACTGGGGGCGTTAGTTATTATGCATATATGGACTCATTTTGTGTACTGCATTTAGCCTCTTGAGAAAGCTGGCAGCAAAACGCGCGTCGAGGCTAATACCCTTCTTGGTGACATATCCACCACTTTGTTAATGAATTGAAATATAGGTTTTTGTATTTTTATCATGATTTATTGGTTTGGTGCATTTTTGTATTTTTTGATCACTTGATCTGTTATGTGTATATTTATTATGCATCTTTCCAATTTACTGTTTGTTAACTTTGAGGGAGGGATGTGTCAACAATATTTGTATTGGGGGTATTTTGTGTTTTTAAATATTTTTAAGGTTGTTTCAGTTGTGATAGCTGTGTTTTTTGCATTTATAATGTATTTTTTGGAATAAAAATCTTTATATGGTAAATATTGGAGAGTCATTATACTTCATATTGGTTCCTGCTGTTTATGGTATGATGACTTATACTCATGTTTAGACCAGTTTTTGAATCGGTATTGTCTAATCCTTGTAATTGCCCGGGAAACCACGCACCACTGCAACAAACTTTCTCCAAGCCGCTTTCTCTTTTCTATTCAGCTTCTTTACGAATTCTTCGTTCTCTAGAATCTGCTTGATCTGTTGTCCAAAAAAGACACCAGCTTTTACCTTTACCTCAGACAGCTTAGGAAAGAGCTCTTGTATGTACTTAAAGTTTGACGATTCTTTGTCTAGAGCTGTGACAAACTGTTTTATCAGGCATAACTTGATTTGCAGAGGTGGCCTCAGCACTTTCCGTGGGACCACCAATGGCTCCTACTTCACGTTATTCTTCCCCACAGTAAACTTGGTCCTCTGTGGCCAGTCCCGCCGGTGATAGTGCTGATTGGTGTCCCGGCTGTCCCAAAGGCAAAGAAAGCAAGGAAACTTTGTAAAACTGTCTTGGAGGCCCATCAGAAATGCCACCATTTTGAAATCTCCAAGTTTCTCAAGGTCTACACAACATTGCATATTTTGCGAATGTTTGAGAAAACATAGATTTCAATTTATCAATGTCCTGACCACAGAAGCAAACTTTCTTGGAAACAATTGCCATTTTCTTTTCATTTTAGACATAAGCGCTTGTCCTTTAGTGCCCAAGGACAAGGAAAATATTAAAATTTGTTATATAGTGTTATCTAGTATATCAGTGTTACTCAGTTTCAGTCCTCAAGGCCCATCAACAGGTCATGTTTTAGGATATCCCATAGAATGCACCGACAATATCACCTGTGCAGTACTAGGGAAATCCTGAAAACATGACCTGTTGGTGGGCCTTGAGGACTGGAGTTGAGACACACTATTAATGCCATACCGACATAGGATGTATGGATACGTCCTGATGCCGGTAAACGGGTTTGTAGCAGGATCGCAGCACGATCCCGCTACACAGCCGCTGGGTGTTAGCGGGTAATTGCAGCTAACATGGGGGGCGCACTTTTTAAACACCATCTTTGCCGCAGCGTATAAATTAATGAGAAACGGTGCCGCGCACTGTTCCTCACTGCGATCGGGATACCCGCAGCGAAATCGGGGCTCCCGATCACTTAACATGGCAGCTGGAAACTGACAAATTTTTTTTATTTTTTATAATTTCATGTTCCCCTATAAACTGGAACAATATGTGATCAAAAAGTCAAAACTATCCCAAAATGGTACCAATGAAAAGTACACTTCAGCCTGCAAAAATGTCCATAAGTAGAAGTACAAAAAAGTTATTAGTCGTAGAAAGTGATGCTGTGGTGCAAATTTAAAGAGAACCTGTCACATAATTTTTGCCCCCCTTGCTGAGGGCAGCACAAGCTAATGACAGACATGCTGTTTCCAGCACTGTGTCTCTTATTCTGTAAGATGCTGTAGTTTGAGTATTTAGTGCTCACATCTGCAGTTTTCAGCCAGAAAAGAGTCCTGAAAAGAGTCCATTTTTTTTCATGCCCGCCCACCTGAGGCTAGCCCCGTGGGGTTAGCCTTTGGTGGGCAGGGCTGACACCTGTCCATGAATAAGATTTGAGCATTAAATGCTCTAAAACTACAGCATCTTACAGAATAATGGACACAGCGCTGGAAACAGCAGGTCTGACACTGGCTTGTGCTGCCCTCAGCAAGGGGGACATAATCTATGTGACAGGTTCCCTTTAAGAAATAGAAAATGTTTCGATTTTTTTTACAGCACTAAAATATAACGAAAACCACATTGTGTATTGCCTGAATCATATCAACCTGCAGAATACAGTTAACACAGAAGATTAAATGCCATCAAAACAAGCCCTCCGCAAATATGGCGCAAGAACGTTTTTTTTTCTTTCCACATTTGTCCCAGTATATTCTCTGGTACGGTCTATAACACTATTGTAAAGTACATCTTGTCCCGCAAAATAAAAGCCCTCATATGACTGTAGATAGAAAAACAAAAAAGTTATGGCTCTTGGTAGGCGGTGAGGAAAATAAAATGCATGCTCCTGAAGGGGTTTAAGAGCAGGAATTGTGGGAGAAGAATGAGAAGGGGTGTGTAGAGGATTTTGCTAGTGACATACAGCAGGTAATTGTGGTGGATTTTTGGTCGCAGTACACAGTACATAATTCTAGTAGATTTTTGTAATGGCACACAACAGTAAATTACGGTGGATTTTTGGTAGCAAACCACAATTGAGATCCCAAAATAAAAATACGCATATTTAAATCACGTTATCTTGGTCAGGATGCCAGTGCTGCACTGCAACAAAAGTGCAAGCCACAGAGTACAGGATTAAGTGGCGCGGGAGACGTGATACAGCAATGTTATAAAGCCTCCTGTGCTGCTGTCTCTTCTAGGCTGAAAGCCTAGGGTTTAGGCCCTAGACTTCTGGTCTAGGAAATGCTGGGAGAAATGTCCCAGCGTAGGCAGGGGAATGGGGCAAGGTATCACTTAACACTTATCACTTTTTTAAATTTTTTTCTAGTCAGTCAGAGGGGACTATATATCTACCTTCAGGGGGCTGTATATATATCTACAGTGGATTGTATATATACATACAGGTAAACCTACCTATCTACAGGGGATTATATACCCACAGGGGACTGTATATTTACCTAGAGTGGTCTGTTTACCTATCTCCCTATAGGAGACTGTATATATACCTACAAGGGGCTATATACCTATAAATAATAATAATAACAATAAAAATCTTTATTTATATAGCGCCAACATATACCGCAGCACTTTACAAATTCGAGGGTATATGTACAGACATTACAAATTAAAAGTACTTACAGATGAGACACAAGGTCCTGCTCGTGAGAGCTTACAATCTATTAGGATGTATGGGTGAAACAAACGGTGAGAAGTGCCAAGTTTACAATGGTCCAGCCATGTTTCAAAAATAGGGGGTGGTTTACATGAAAAATGGATGAACCTGCCACCCTGACAGTACATCTATATACAGATAAATGCCTGTGAGTGCCCTAGTGAAGGGAGTGACAGATGTGTGTGAAAGCAGTTAGGGATCTTGGTAGGCCAGACTGAAAAGATGTGTTCTCAGGGCCCTCTTAAAACTATTAGGGTTGTGAATGTGCTTGAACGCCCACGGTAGCATGTTCCAGAGAAGCGGTGCCGCACGTGTGAAATCTTGGAGACGGGCATGGGAGATTCGGATGATTGATGAGTGTAACCTGATATCAGCAGCAGAGCGGAGAGAGCGGGTCGGGTGGTAGACAGAGACGAGGGAGGTGATGTAGGTGGGTGCAGCATTGTGGAGAGCTTTATGGATTCGGGACGAATCGCGTTAAAAAACAGCTATTTCCAGGCTGTACAGAGCCTGTAGGGTGCTGTAGAACGTTGTGCCATGCTTAAATATGCAGAGGGAGTTTGGTTTGGTCTTCATACAATGCTGCCGCCGCTCTTAAAATCGCTTCACGCTTCAATTCCCTGGGGACTTACGGGGGCAAAACTGACCAAAAGCGGGAATGCAGCCTGATAAAGTCATGGCAGCGCCAGCTGGAAAAAAACAAGCTGAGGGCTAAGATCCTACAATAGCGTGAAAGAACACAATAGTAGGTTCCTGGAGCCGCCACAGGTCGCAGCACAGTAAGGGGATGTTACAGCAGGGGTCACCCTGCGAAGCCAAAGCTTCCGGTGTCATCTAGCGGCCATGTGTTGACCACACACTAGGTCATACACTTTCTCCCAGATGACATCTGACAACCCCTGCCAAGAGTTGGTGGGTTTATCAGACACAACCCTTAGTTGGCATGGCCCGGAAGCAGGTGAGGGGCCCTCACCTGTCCTCAACCCACCTCTGTCCCGTTCGCTTCCCACACCCAGAGAACTACTATGTGCTGTGGCCTCTGTGCCACTATATAGTGAGGACCAACTATTTGAGGACAGTGGGCAGCAAAGAGGTGGGGAAGACATCCGCTGCTTCTTGCAGAAGCGGGCAAATAGTGATGAGGAGAGTTGCAATGGGGGGTTATGTTGTGAGTGGTCAGGCTTTGTACAGCGACACCGTTGAGGAGGACGGCGGTGACAGGCAAACACTAATCGATGTAGCCGATCGCACTTGGGAGCCGGGTGAAGCAAGCAAGGCTGGGACAAGGTAAGGTGCCCTAATTAAACAAGGCATAAAGTGCCCCCCAAATGGAAAATTCAGCCCACTCCATGCCTCCTTGTGTCCCCTTTTCTCCCTGGGATGAAGTGGCGCCCTACGCGGTCGCCTACCCTCGACTACCCATTGTCCTGGCCCTGGAAGCATTCCGTTTTCTCTACATTAAGTTTTAGGAGACGGGAGGAGAAGAAGGAGGATTTGGACGACAGACAATCTGGGATCTTGGACAGTAGAGAGTTAATGTCTGGGCCGGAGATGTAAAGTTGGGTGTCATCAGCATACTGGTGGTTTTGAAAGCCATGTGATGCTATGAGCTGACCCAGACCAACAGTGTACAAGGGCTTCATCATTATCATTGGGAGAAGAGAGCGACAGCTTGCGTGTCAGGCAGTGGCGCAGCCCGTAAGTCGGTAGTGTGGCCGGGAGTCAGCAGGGTGGCAGCAGTGCGAGGTTGGGAGCCAAACGGCCATGATTTAGACCACCCACTTTGCAGGTCCCAGAAAGTAGCGGCACAGGGGCTCACCGGGTCAGCGGCGGTAACAGTCAGTCAGTGTGGAGCTTTGGTGGTAAAATCACCTACTCGGCAGTGTGCCAGTTTTTTGACGAGACACCAGAGGAGGGTTGAACATAACTATATGTAGAATCTGTGGGCAGAAAGTAAAGCGTGACCAGGGACCTAACGTTGGCACCACAGCCCTGCATCAACATCATGCAGTGTCACCATACGTGTTTCAGATGTGGTGGTCCATCCTGTCCCAACAGCAGCAGCACCCAGTGGCACGCCTCCCATTTCAGGCAGTCAAGGCTTCACCACCTCTGCCGAAGACAACTCCCTGTCTATTACATCATCTACCGGTCCAGATACTCCTGCTCCTCGGCACTCATGGTGCCAGCAGTCGTTCACCGAGACGATTGCCAATTGACAGCAGTATGTGTCTAGCCATCCCTAAGTGCAGAAGCTGACCGTGCTCCTGTCCAAGTTGGTGGTACTGCAGTCCCTCCCTTTTCAAGTGGTGGACTCTGCACCATTCAAAGAACTGGCCAGGAAACTTGGCATTCACTTCTGCCATTGTAACGACACGGGTAGTGGCTCCTCTGGACCACCGCAAGCGGTGGTAGCGGCCACGCCAGGGAGCGGGGTCTAAGTAGGTCCCGGTTTTCACCAGAGCCCGCCGCAAGGCAGGATGGACTTTCTGCGGCGGGAGTCCTACCAGGTCGCTACCCCTGGCGCGACTAGCTTGCGGTGGCAGCCGAGGCACAGCGAGGTACCGAATCGTAAGACGAAACTCGTAGTCAAAGGTCAGGCCAACAGGTCAGGGCAGGCGGCGGAGATTCGAGGTCAGGTAACGTAGCAGAAAGGTTGGGTACACGGGCAGACAGGAACTGATGAACAGGGGGAAATTGATGAACAGGAATAAATATATTAACAGGGGGAAATTTATGAACAGGGGGAAATTGATGAACAGGGGGAAATTGATGAACAGGAATAAATATATTAACAGGGGGAAATTGATGAACAGGAATAAATATATTAACAGGGAGAAATTTATGAACAGGGGGAAATTGATGAACAGGAATAAATATATTAACAGGGGTAAATTGATGAACAGGAATAAATATATCAACAGCGGGAAATTTATGAACAGAGAAAGGCCATTAACGATTTTTGATGATTCAAGTGGACAGGAGTATTCCCCTGGGCGAACGAAGTCACACGGGAGGAAATGCTCCGGGTCATGCAAGAGGACATCGATTTGTGGCTTTCTCTGCGACAACTGAAAATTAGAACCAATTGTGACAGACGATGGAAAGAACATGGTGTCCGCGCTGCGTAGGAGGAGGCTGAGCCATGCTCCCTGCATGGCATACATGTTCAATCTGGTTGTTCAAGTCTTACACCCATCTGCAAGACATTCTAAAAATGGCCAGGAAACTTCAGCCGTTCTTACACCGCCAAGCACACCCTCCTTAAGTTGCAGCGGCAGACCGGCCTCCCACAACATAGGCTGATATGTGACATTTCCAAACGTTGGAATTCCAGCCTCCATATGTTGGAACGACTCTATGAACAGAGAAAGGACATTAATGATTATTGATGATCCAAGCGGCAGGAGTACACCCCTGTGTAATTTTAATGTCGGCCAATGGCAGCTCATGCGTGACACCTGCCGCTTGCTCGGGCCCTTTCATGCGGACTCGTTATTTGTCAGTCGCCAGGACTACGGGATGAATAATGTCATTCCACTGCTTCATGTTGTCACGGACAGCGGTAGTAGATCCACTGGACCACCGCAAGCAATGACAATAGCCATGCCAGGGAGCGGACTCTAAGTAGGTCCTGGTTTTCACTAGAGCCCGCCGCAAAGCAGGATGGACTTGCTGCGGCGGGAGTCTACCAGGTCGCTACCCCTGACGTGACTTGCTTGTGGCGGCAGCCGAGATGTAGCATGGTACAAAATCGTAAGGCAAACTTGGAGTCGGAGACATGCGGTAAGGTCAGGACAGGCGGCAGTGGTTCATGGTCAAGGGACGAAGGTAAGAGGTACGGTACATGGATATGACAGACGAGGCTGAAGGAAATGCTTTCTCTATAGGCTCTACAGATTATAATTATTATTATTTATTTTATAGTCTTGGAGGCGGTTGTGTGAGGAGCCTTTTCCATTACAAATGCAGCTAAAGAATTTCCACAGCTTTCAAAATCTGGACACCTAGATTATAGTTCAGCAAACTTTTCCTATATCACCTGTGTTATCTGTTCATGAACAAATGAACGTTTATCAACTTGCTTTCTTAAACCACTTGAAATCTGTGTGGATGTAATTTGTTCCACCAGTAACAGGGGAGGGCCTCCAGAATGACTTGTGTTTTTACTTTCTGTAAGTTGGACATACGATTCACATTCTTCATACTGAAGAAGTTCATCCAAAGCCAGTTTTGCAGCATTTGCTTTTGCTTCTTTTTTGTTCTGTCCCATTCCAGTTTTGTACTGAATTCCATCAACAATGGCACAGAATGCAAAATAAGCACCTAAAACATTCCCTGTAGTTATGGTCTCCTTCAGTTCAAGTTCCATATGCTGCATTTGAACAAACTGGTGTAACGCAGAAACTGGATTCAAACCACCACGTTTATACTTCATGAGTGTTTGATCATCACTGCTGTCCTCCTCAATGGTCTTGGTATGCAGAGGCTGACCGCTCGCCAAAAAACCTCCCATGCCACTCTCCACATCAATACTGCAAGAAGCAGGGGATGTCTGCCCCACCTCTTCGTTGCCAAGTAGCTGCTGACTGTCCTCAAATTGTTCGTCCTCGCTGTATAGTGGCGCTGAGCCCAGACCACATACTAGTTCTCTGGCTGAGGGACCCGAACGGGACAGAGGCGGGTTGAGGACAGGTGAGGGGCGCTGACCTGTTCCCGGGCCATGCCAACTAAGAGTTGTATCTGACGAACCCACCGACTGTTGGCTAGGGTTGTCAGATGTCATCTGGGATGAAGTTGATGACCTACTCAACCAATCAAGAACCCTTGGGTTGCTGATCAACACACGGCCGCTACATGACACCGGCAGTTCTGGCCTCACCGAGTGACCCCGCTGCGACGTCCCCTTACTGTGATGCGACCTGTGCCTGCTCCAGGAATGTTTGTGCCACTGCCACTCGCATGTGAAGAGCCTGTCACCTCTCTGTCTGACATACTGTTTGTTCAAAAATTTACAGACTCTGTTTAATGAAGATATCTTTATATGATAAAAAAACACCCCAAATGAACCCACTAACAGGCTTGGGTAACCCTTGGATATAAAATGCGCTCCAGAAATGACCAGAAAGAATTTACTCGTCTGTGGTATAGAAAAACACCGTGTATTTTACTGACTATAAAAGCACAAACACGCTTAATTAACCCTTGAATACAAATTGCGCTCCAGAAATGACCAGATGGAATTAAAATGTATATGGAGCAGAATTAGACCCACCCTGGACTTGAATTACAATACCCCACAAACTGAATCAAAATGATAACGGAAGAGGAGCAGTCTCTGATAAAAGCAGTGACACCCCCCCCCAAATCGCTCTTTAAAATCCATTTCCTTTGTGTGAGATCTCTGCTGCTGCAGCAGCCGCTTATGTCAGGGCACAACGAGAGCAGTGTGAGGAACGAGCATTGCGTCCGTGCTTATAGTGCTGTGACGTCACAGAATCCCGCCGGCCTCTGATTGGCTTGATGTCTGCACATGTCATTTAGAGTCTTCCTTTCTTCCTCCCAGAGTTCACTTCCCCATGTCACGCCATGTGCTTGCAGCCATTTTATCAATTAAAAACATGCTCTGTTCCAGCGAATTACCCCAAACTTCTATTTCGTGCAGAACCGAAGTTTTCCTGAAATTCTAAACGAAGTCCACTTCGTTAGAATCAATTCGCCCATCTCTAGTGAGAGTGATGCGTTTATACTGTATCCTGTACTGAATGGGCAACCAGTGCAGTGACTGACACAGGGTAGAGGCATTAGTATAGCGGCTGGAAAGAAAGATGAGCCTGGCTGCTGCATTCAGGACAGATTGAAGAGGGGAGAGTTTGCACAGAGGGAGACAGATTAGCAAGGAGTTACAGTAGTCAAAATGATAAATAATAAGGGCCACGATGAGAGTTTGATTTGTTTCCACAGTGAGAAACGGACGGATTCTGGAGATGTTCTTGAGGTGCAGGTGACAGGAGCGGGCAAGAGATTGGATATATGGGGTGAAGGTCAGATCATAATCTAGTATAACCCCCGGACAGCGGGCCTGCTGCCTAGGAGTAATGGTGGTACCACATACAGAAACAGAAATAGCAGGGGGGGGGGGGGCTGGTAACTAGATGGCGGAAAGACAAGAAGTTCAGTTTTAGTGAGGTTTAGTTTCAGATGGAGAGAGGACATGATGTCAGAGACAGCGGACAGACAGTCACTGGTGTTTTGTAGCAGCGCAGGAGTGATGTCTTGGGAAGAGGTGTACAATTGAGTGTCAGTGATGCAATACCATAGATGCAATAGCCATTAAGTGCAATTCCCTAAGTGTGACTTCAGAATTAATACCAGAATTGAAACCAGAAATGAACCAAAAGGTAAACACAAACTTTCTTTACTCCTTACTCATACCAGCACCCAATATGTGCCTCTCACTATCATCACTGCCTCCCTAATCATCAAACTCTTTGTCTCTCCTCAGACACCCGCGCTGGGCAATGTATTCCATATCTCCCAGCCTATCCTACCCTCACACCTGATCTCTACTCTTCACCTCTTCCATAGCATTAAGACCGTTCACACAAAACCTAAACAATCCCCTCTTGCTCTATCCCACACACACCTTCTCACACTCTCCCTGCTTCTCCTTGCTGCCGGGGACATATCTCCCAATCCCGGGCCCCCAGCACATCACCACTGCTGTTTCACCTGCCTTTTACAGACCTAGAAGCACAAACTCCTGTAACCCCTTAACCCAAAAGCCCATTCCCCTCACCCCTGCTATCCATATCCCTATGTCTGGAGCTCTCTGGGATGCACGTTCTGTGTGCAACAAGCTCCCCTTCATCCACGACCTTTTCATCTCACGCGACCTCTCCTTCCTTGGATTAACAGAAACCTGGCTGACCCTTTCTGACACAACTTCCCCTGCTGCACTCTCTTACGGTGGGCTTCAGTTTACCCACACCCCCCGCCCTGGCAGCAAACATGGCGGAGGTGTCGGTCTTCTTCTGTCAGATGCCTGCTACTTTGTCCCCATCCCACCTCTGCCTTCCATCACCCTTCCCTCCTTTGAGGTGCACTCTGTCCGCATCTAATCCCCCTCCAACCTCCAAGTGGCTGTTGTCTACTGACCCCCAGGTCCTGCCACCTCCTTCATCGACCACTTCGTGGCTCCTCCACTTTCTCTCGACTGACATCCCCAGTATTATAATGGGAGATTTTAACATCCCATTCGACTCGCCTAACTCCACTACTAACAAGCTCCTCTGGAGCCACTCATAAAGATGGACACACGCTGGACCTCATCTTCACCAACCTCTGCCCCCTATCTAACCTCTCAAACTCTCCTCTCCCTATCTCTGACCACAACTTGCTCCTCCTCCATCTCTACTCCAGCTGCCCCAAATCTAGTACACCCACGCAGGAACCTACAAAACCTCAATCCTCACACTCTCTCTGACTCTCTTGCTCCCCTCTCTACCATATACTCATTTGCTGACACAGACACAGACACCACTTTCTACAACACAACAATTACCTCCGCTCTTGACATCGTTGCCCCTCTCACACATAACAAAACCCACAAAATTAACAGACAACCATGGCACACAGACCAAACAGCTGAGGCGAGCTTCCAGAATTGCTGAACGCCGCTGGAAGAAAACCTGCTCCACCACTGACTTCACCTCATACAAACAATCAATGCACACATTTAAATCTGCACCCGCCTCAGCCAAACAAGATTACTTCACCACTCTCATATCCTCTCTGTCGCACAACCCCAGACACCTTCAATGCTCTCCTCCGTCCACCAGCACCCTCTCCCCCATCTCTCCTCTCAGCAGATGATTTCGCTACTCACTTCCTAAATAAGATCAATCTCATCAGACAAAGCTTCACCCTGCAGTCCTCTCCGCCTACCTCTATTCTTGCAGTGTCCCCACTACCCACCCCTACACCTGCTCATCACTACTCCCCCCTAACTTTCTTCTCTCCTGTCACTCATGACAAGCTCTCCTCCCTACTGTCCAAATCCAACCTCACCACCTGTAGTCTCGACCCACTGCCATCCCACCTCATCCCTGACCTTAGTGTTATTATCATCCCAGCCCTCACCCATCTCTTCAACTTATCATTAACCTCTGGCACCTTTCCTTCCTCCTTTAAACACGCTACCATCACATCCATCCTCAAGAAACCATCTCTCGACCCCTCATCTCTATCCAACTATCGCCCCATCTCACTGCTTCCATTCGTGTCTAAACTCCTTGAACAGCATGTCCATCTTCAACTGTCCTCCCATCTCTCCACCAACTCTCTCCTTGACCCGCTCCAATCGGGCTTCCGTCCCCACCACTCTACTGAAACCGCCCTAACCCAAGTCACCAACGACCTAGTAGCTGCCAAGGCCTCACGTCACTACTCTGTCCTTATACTCTTAGACCTGTCCTCTGCCTTTGACACCGTCAACCATTCACTCCTCCTACACATCCTCTCCTCCCTCGGCATCACAGACTTGGCCCTTTTCTGGATCTCGTCATACCTCACTGATCGGACATTCAGCGTCTCTCACTCTCGTACCACCTCTTCCTCTCGCCCGCTCTCTGTTGGTGTCCCCCAGGGGTCTGTCCTGGGCCCACTACTCTTCTATCTACACCCTTGGCCTGGGTCAGCTCACAGCATCACACGGTTTCCATTACCACCTGTATGCTGATGATACCCAACTCTACATCTCTGGCCCAGATATTACCTATCTTCTCTCCCGGATCCCAAACTGCCTATCGTCTATATCCACCTTCTCCTCCTCCCGCCTCCTAAAACTGAACGTGGAGCAAACGGAACTTATCATCTTTCCACCGTCCCACTCTATCCCTCCACCTGATCTCTCTATCACTGTTAACGGCTACAATCTCTCACCAGCTCCACAAGTCCGCTGCCTTGGGATAACCTTTGACTCCAACCTGTCCTTCAAACCGCACATCCAAGCCCTTACCTCTGCCTGCCGCCTCCACCTGAAATATATCTCCCGAATCCGCTCATTCCTTAACCTTGAAAGTACAAAAATGCTGGTCCACGCCCTTGCAATTTCCTGCCTAGACTATTGCAACATCCTTCTCTGTGGCCTCCCATCTAGCACTCTAGCTCCCCTTCAATCCATCCTTAACTCTGCTGCCCATCTTATCCATCTCTCTCCTCGCTACTCCTCTGCCGCTCCCCTCTGCCAATCCCTGCACTGGCTACCCATTGCCCAGCGAATCCAGTTTAAGTTAGTAACCGTGACCCACAAAGCTCTCCATAGCCTCTCTCCTCCATACATCTCTGCCTTAATCTCTAGATACCTCCCCTCACGCAATCTCCGCTCCTCACAGGACCTTCTTCTCTGCTCTCCTCTTATCAGCTCCTCACATAATCGTCTCCAAGACTTCTCTCGTGCTTCCCCCATACTCTGGAACTTACTGCCTCAACACCTCAGACTCTCCCCCACTCTCACTAGCCTCAAACGTAACCTGAAAACCTACCTCTTCAGAATTGCCTATGACCAACATTAACCGTGTTGCACCGCTCCGCCCCACAAACACGTCTGCCTCTCACCTTCTGTCTCTTCCCGCCTTCCTTGTAGACTGTAAGCCCTCGTGGGCAGGGCCCTCTCTCCCTCTGTACCAGTTGTTAGTTACTTACTGTCAATTTGTAATTGTTTGACCAATGTTATGTATGTAACCACCTCCAATGTACAGTGCTCTGGAACCAAGGGCGCTCTAAAATAAATAATAATAATAATAAAAATCAGCATAGAGATGGTACTGGAAGCCAGATCTGCTGATGGTTTGTCCAATTGGGTCTGTGTACAATGAAAAGAGGAGAGGACCTAGAACTGATCCCTGAGGAACTCCAACATCAAGAGGTAGAGAAGAGGAGGTAGATCTGAAAAAAGAGACACTGAAGGAGCGATTAGACCGGTAAGATGAGAACCAAGAGAGAACGGTGTCCTGGAATCCAATGGCACTGAGCATGCTGAGGAGAAGTGTCAAACGCTGCTGAGAGATCAGGAGAAGCAGCAATGAGTAGTTACCCTGAGATTTTGCCGTTAGGAGGTCATTTGAGACTTTAACTAAAGCAGTTTCTGTGGAGTGTACGGTGCGGAAACCGGATTGTAGCGTATCGAGAAGAGAGTTGGTAGAGAGATAGCGGATTAGGCGAGAGTAGACCAAGCGTTCCAGGAGTTTAGAGATGAAGGGCAGGTTAGAGACTGGTCGATAATTAGCAGCGCAGGACGGGTCCAGAGAGGGCTTTTTTAGTAAAGGGGTTATGATGGCGTGTTTAAAGGAGGATGGAAAGATCCCAGTGGAGAGAGAGAGGTTACAGATTGTAGTAAGGTGAGAGAGGACAGGTGGAGAAATAGACTGGACAAGGTGGGAGGGAATGGGGTCACAAGAGCAGGTGGTGGGGCGCGCAGACAAGAGCCTGGACACTTCTTCCTCTGTCGCTGGGTCGAGGGCTGAGAGTAGACTCGAGGACATACCTATCTACAGTGACCTGTATACCTACCTATCTACCTATAGGGGTATATATACCTACCCATCTACAGAGGCTGTATACCTACCTATAGGCGGCATATATACATACCTATTCACCTAGAAAATGTATATATGCCTACCTATCTACAGGGGGCTGTATATCAACAGGGGACCGTATACCTACAGGGGGCTGTATATATATATATATATATATATATATATACACATGTGGCTGTATACCTTCAGGAAACTATATACCTACAGGGGGCTGTATACCTACCTATCTACAGTGAGCTGTATTCCTACCTATCTACCTACAGGATTATATATACCTACTTATCTACAGAGGTTCTATACCTACCTATAGGCAGCATATATACATACCTATTCACCTAGAAAAGGTATATACACCTACCTATCTACAGGGGGCTGTATACCAACAGCGGACTGTATACCTATCTACCTAATAGGGGCTGTACCTACCTATCTACAGGAGGTTATATACCTACGAGAGGCTCTATACCTACGTATCTTCCTACAGGGCATATACATACCTAACTACATACAGAAGGATGTATATCTACCTACAGGAGGCATATATACCTACCATTTAAAAAAGGGCGGTATACTTACCTACCTACCTACCTACAGTGGTTTAATACCTACATATCTAACTACAGGGGTCATATATACCTTCCCAGAGGGGGTCACTATACCTACCTACGTGGGGTCTATATGCCTACCAAATGGGGGGCCTATATACCTACCTACTTACTGGTGTGCAATATTACTACCTACCTACTAAATGGGGGGCGCCAATAGCTGTGGTAGTAATTGGTAGGGAAGTGCTGGAAAAGTGATAAGTCTCATATGTTTGTGAGGTTAATTCTGCAGGGACAAGTCATGGCCGGGAGAACTTGCCATGGTAATCTGAGTCGGATGGAGAAGAAAAGAGAAAGAGAACAACTCTCATCAGAGAAGACGCCTCCTGTGAGTCCCTGGATGTCAGTGGTTATTTTGCTTCTGTGTTGGATTAGTGCTGTATTCACCATCATCTGGTGTCTGACCCCTTTGTGGTCTCTATATGGTGCTATTGTAGGTTATATTGGGGCTTGTATAGTGGCAGTGTACACTTGTCCCTGATTGTAAAAGTGAGTGCACACCTGTCCATGACCATGGGGTTTTAATTTTACTTTATTGCTTGTGTTTATCGTGTTGTTTATTTTAGAAAGTGGCAAGGTGCATATGCAAGTCAGATATTGAATGTTGGCTGATGGGGTTTTTGTGCTAGGGCTGCTTTTTTTTCAAAAACAGATTCAAGTTTATTCACATAATTAACGCGTAAGAAACACAGTAAGATCAGGCAGTAATGGAGGAATGCTTATACAAAGCATACAGACAATTATACCAGTTACATATCGGTACCAAATACAGCGCATCACAGTATACAAAGCAGAGGTGTTAAGAAATAGAAATAGCATATTCAGGTATAATCTCTGACCTAAAACATACATATAACTACAGCAGTGATATACTGGTATCAAATACAAAGCACCACAGTATATAAACAGCTTCGGTACATTTAAAGTGCTGTCTATATTTTATATCTCTTTTTATGTTTGTACTGACCCTTTATTCAGTCATGCAACCGGAGTTTTATCTTTCTTGTAATGCAATTAATGGCAACAAACAGACTGAAACAAATTTGCATTTAAAAATCTTGCTGCTTTTTACTAGCGTACGGAACATCAATGAAGGCTGCATGCCCTTATATTCCAAATCATCGCTTTGCATACAATATGCAGTCAGTACTTAGCTGTAGTAGTTTCGTGGTACAATCACAGCATTTTCAACATTTCACTTGTCAGTGGTATGCAATCTCTTCCGAGCTGACTGATGTGGAGCCAAACACTCCATGTTGCACACAGCTGTAACGTTTCGGAAATCACTTTCCTTCTTTCTGCCTGAAGAAGGAAAGTGATTTCCGAAACGTTGCAGCTGTGTGCAACTTGGAGTGTTTGGCTCCACATCAGTCAGCTCGGAAGAGATTGTATACCACTGACAAGTGAAATGTTGAAAATGCTGTGATTGTACACAAAAACTAATACAGCTAAGTACTGACTGCATATTGTATGCAAAGCGATGATTTGGAATATAAGGGCATGCAGCCTTCATTGATGTTCCGTACACTAGTAAAAAGCAGCGAGATTTTAAATGCAAATTTGTTTCAGTCTGTTTGTTGCCAGTTCACCACAGTATATAAAGCAGAGGTTTTAAAAACTAGATATTGCATAGTCAAGTATAATCACTGATACAAAGCATACATACAATCACAACAGTTATATACTGGTATCAAATACAGCACATCACAGTATACAGAGCAGAGATTTTAAGAAATAGATAGTGCATTTACAGGTATAATCACTGACACAGGAAACATACTCATATTACCATAGAGAAAACTTGAATAAAGTAATTAAGTAGACAGTAACTAAACCAAATGAGTTCCCCCTGTGTAGTTTTAGGCTGATCTCTCACCTTCCTCATAATCAAGGATTCCCCACAAGGTGAGATTTTGCATGGTGCCCCAGATTGATGTCGATTGACAGTCATTTAGTATTTCTTCCTTTTTTCTTATTATTGCACCAACAGTTGTCTCCTTCTCACCCAGTGTCTTACTTATGGTTTTGTAGCCCATTCCAGCTTTGTGCAGGTGTATGATCTTGTCCCTGACATCCTTAGAAAGCTCTTTGGTCTTGCCCATGGTGTAGAGGTTAGAGTCTGTCTGACTGCTTGAGTCTGTGGACTTAATTTAATGCAGGTAACGAGTTGATTAGGAATGTCTAACTTGTCTTTGGGAGCCAGAACTTTTAATGGTTGGTAGGGGATCAAATACTTATTTCTCTCAGCAAAATGCAAATAAATTTATATAATTCATACAATGTGATTTTCTGGATTTTATTTTGGACATTCTGGGTGGCATGTATGAACGGGGCTGTACCAGATATCTGCCGTCTTTTCAGCCCAATATCAGGCTCAGCCCCGTTCGCTACATTTTTAAAAGTCCTGCACGCCATTACCATGCGCATTACATAGCGCTCACGGCACTTTGTAATGCGCCTGATTTAGGGGGCATACGGGAGGCGGGGTGCTATAGATTTATACCTTCGCTATGGCATTTCTTGGCACATTACTGCTGGAACAGGTATACCACTTTCAAAGTGGTATACCTGAGCCAGAATGTTCTACTAATGCTAGAATGCGCCTGATTTATGACGCGCTATAGAGCAGGTTCATAAATCAAGTGCATTCTATACTAATATGATGCACATGAAATTTGGCGTTTAAATGCCAAATTTCATAAATGTCGCCCTCTATCTCTCAATGCTAAAATTAACCTGCCCTTAAAATTATAGACTGTTCAGGCTGCATGTATGAAGGGGGCTGTGCCAGATATCTGGCGTCTTTTCAGCCTGTTATCCAGCGCAGTCCCGTTCACTACATTTTTAAATGTCCCGCATGCCAATATCAGGCGCATTACAGAGTGCCCGCGGCACTTTGTAATGCGCCTGATTTCGGGGGTGTGCAGGAGGCGGTGCACACTAGAGCCGTATGAAGCTACATATTTATAGCTTCATTATGGCATTTCTATGCACATTACTGCTGGAACAGGTAAACCACTTTCAAAGTGGTTTACCTGAGCCAGAAATGTTGTACTAGCGCTAGAATGTGCCTGATTTTATTACCCGCTGTAGAGCAGGTTCATAAATCGGGCGCATTCTAGGCTATTATGCGCATGAAATTTGGTGTTTAAACGCCAACTTTCATACATGTCGTCCTTCATGTCTTTGTCAGTGGGCAAACTTACAAAATCAGCAAGTGATCAAATAATTATTTCCATCACTGTACCACACATGTCATTGTTTTATAAATTGTTAAAATACCACCTGAAATAATTTTTATACAACACAACCATTAAAAACCTTCAAAAACACCTTTAAGCTTAGATTTTCATTTAGTTCTTTTGGCAATAATGACTCCAATGTCAAGCTGTAACAGGCGTACTTTTGCTAGATAAGGGTTTTTAAAATTTGCCTCCTCGGTACTTAAGATCCTGACTCTATCTCGGGGATTTTTCATTCCTATTTTTCTAACCTTTACAATCTTCCAAATATGTTGCCCACGAATCCATCGGAAAGGGATGATTTACTGCGAAATTTTTTATCCTCTTGTAATTTATCAACTTGGGTTCGGGAGGCGGCAGACTCTCTAGACCGCCCAGTCACGGAGGAGGAGATTCTGGAAACTCTTAAAGGTCTTCCTTCTGGCAAGGCACCAGGCCTGGATGGCCTTACATATTTATATTATCAGACCTTTCTCAATCACCTACTACCATATTTAACGGAAGTCTACAACTCTTTCTTAGCAGGTTCTCCTATCCCAGATTCTATGCTACACTCTTACATTACTCTTTTACCCAAACCAGGGGGGGACCTAACGGAGTGCACTAACTACAGACCAATTTCTTTATTAGATTTGGATCTTAAGATTTTCACGAAAATCTTGGCCAACAGTTTCTCGCAATGGCTTCCTAGCCTGGTACATAAAGACCAGGTGGGTTTCATCCCATGCAGGCAAGGTGGAGATAACATGAGACAGACTATTAATTTGATAGATATCATCAATAGAAAAAGGGACTCGGCGTTGCTTTTAAGTCTCGATGCCGAGAAAGCCTTTGCCGCCTTACTTGGTCTTTTATGTTTGAAACTTTGAAAATGTTTGGCATCACTGGTCCGTTTCTTAGTGCAGTCCGGGGATTATACTCCAACCCTTCTGCCTGGATACGCCTCCCTCATGCAATGTCCCCTCCAATACGTATTAAGAATGGTACTAGGCAGGGGTGCCCCCTCTCCCTTCTCATTTTTGCCCTATGCATTGAGCCACTGGTAGCCACCATTAGATCTCAAAGAGATATTCAGGGAATAGTTTTGGGCGACCTGGAATATAAAATCTCCCTATATGTGGATGATATTCTGCTTACTCTGTCCAACCCAATGGTTACTTTACCAAATTTACATTCATTATTGAGACAGTTTGGGATATTGTCTGGCTACAAAGTAAATACAACTAAAACGGAAGCTCTCCCAGTTAATCTTCCCCCTGATCTAATTTCTCATCTTAAATTGAATTACAAATACCGTTGGAAAGCGGATTCATTAAATACCCTTCTTTATATGGTCACAATTTCCCAAAACTTTTTTTCTAAAATAAGGCTTTTGCTGCATAAATGGAATAACCTTAATATCTCCCTAATAGATAGGATAGCAGCTATTAAAATGACTGTATTACCTAAATTGCTCTATCTTTTTGAAACGCTCCCAATTCCTGTCCCCCTACTGCTCTTCAAAACTTACAATCCAACCTGATTAATTTTATTTGGGCACATAAGAGGCATAAAATCCACAGAGCTGTTTTGTTGGCCAGTAGGGTGGAGGGAGGTCTTGCGGTTCCTGACCTCATTAAATATTACTGGGCAGCACAACTACGTGTCATTCCTGCTTGGACTTCATTGTTCGCCTATTTTCGGTGGATGGAAATGGAAAAATGGTGGATGGCGCCGTATCATCCTAATTCACTTTTATGGGCCACCACTAAGTGGGTGCCGCGGGAACCCTTACTACACTCAATGAAGTTGACGAGAGAGGTATGGAGGAAATGTTATAAAAAATTTGGTCTCTGTTCCAATGCCTCATCGATGACCTCCTTTTTGTTTCATCCTTTGATGGCAACGGCACATGAGACCCAGAACATGAAGTCATGGTTCGATAGTAGGTTGTTTAGATTTGCTGACATTGTGAAACAGGGGACAAGAAAGCTGCTTAGTTTCTCAGAGTTGCAAGCCACCTATGGTCTCCCTTCCGCCTGTTATTTCTCATATATACAAATCAGTCATTACATGCAGTCTGTCTTAGGGTCTGGCATGATTTCTACGCCTACCACTTTTGAGAGGCTGTGTAGGGTGGGCGTTTCCACCAGGGGCTTGATCTCTAGTCTCTACCGAATGCTGACCACTTCTCCTCTTGAGTCTCCGGTGGTCCACTCATACATGTCGAAGTGGGAGGATTACTTGGGTTTCCCTTTGTCCCTTAAGACATGGCAATTGATTTGGAGGTAGGCCTCGCGATCCTCTTTGTTCAGTATAATGAGAATCAGTTTAAGACTCTGATGCATTGGTATCACACCCCGGCACTGCTTCATAAACTCAACCCTACTATTCCCAATGTTTGCTGGCGCTGTGGCTACCCTGCTGCTACTGTCCCACAAATCTTTTGGGATTGTGATTTAATCAAACCCTTTTGGAGATGGGTACAGGATTTGGTTGCAGAGGTTTTATTTACTAAGGTACCATTATCCCCTTTGACCTATATCCTAAATGTACCGTATTACTTGTTGGGGCGTTCAATCAATCGGTTATTCTTACATATTTTAACAGTGGCTAAGTGTTTGATAGCCAGGTTTTGGAACACACTGAAAAAAATTCACAGGCTAAAATAATTAATTGTTTTCAACGGCTAACTGAAAAGATGAGGACAGCTTAGCTATAGCAGGTACTGCAGTAGCAGCTGCTACAGAGCCACTTTGACACATAAGACACCGGTTTTGGAAATGGCACATGGTAACTGGCAGGAGCCCCCTATCACTTTTTGCACCAGGGCCCAAAAACATGTCATATATGTGGTGGCAGCAAGAAAATGCAAACGGGGAACACGGAGGTTCAGCTGGCAGGGGCGTAGTTTTATGGAGTGCAGGGGAAGCCAGGGCTGCTGTCAGTCATCTATTAACCGTTAGAAGGCCCCATGCAGCTAAATCAAATGGGGCACCCACCCATTACTAGTTCATATTTTTAACATATCACTTGGCCCCTTTTTGATTAGGCCCCCTGACAGGAATACTGCCCTATTAGCACCCCTGACACCCTTTTTACAGAAGTCTGACCCCAAAACCTGCAATAATTTCCCTATGGACACAAAGATTTACTTTTGCTATAAGTTATGTTTATTTGAAATTTGAATTTTTGCTATCATCATCCCAGGTGACTTCCTCGTCCTGACAGTCTACATCCTCGAGCTGTAGGCTAGAAGCCACAGGCACTGCGAGGCATTGCTGACCGCTCAGGATTTCTGCCGACTGACCAGTTTCCTTCTCCTCCTCTGAGGGCATCAGCGATTGGGTGTCAGAGCAGACAAAATCATCCTCTTTGGCCTCTTGATCTTTTGAAATGGTTTCTGACCCCAACCGCATTGTGTCATCAAAGAGATCTTCAGAATATGGATTATATGGAGCGGTCTGTACATTGGTTGACATTTGGGCTGTGTTTGCTTCAGGTTGGACTGATGATGACGATGATGATGACCACGACATTTGTGGCTGTGACTGAGAGGATGAGGAGGTAAACCCACTCGATTCAGGTTGTGTTAACCACTGAAGAACAGATTGGCAACACTTTTCAGTACTGAGATTCACAGGGAACCGACCAAGCGATGACAGGCCTGATGGTCCTGCAACTGACAATGTGCTCGCTTGTGTGTTGTCTGGAGCACTGGAAGGAGCGCTTTGTCTCGTACCTCTAGCTCCACGTCTGATGCTCCTCCTTGCTCGCTTAATACCTCTAGTTCACTCCATGTTCAAAAAAATAAATATTAAAAAGGTCAAGATTTGTTCACAGTCTCTTACTGAAGAACTGTACTCCAAAGACAGCAAATCACAAGTGTTCTTAAATTCCTATAATTTCCAACTGGCAAATAGGATTAGAAACAGAATTTTTTCTATGGAATATCTGTGAAATGTGGTCTTATGGAAGAATCCTGACACCAAATCAACAGTGTTCTTGAATCCCTATACTTTGCAACAACCAACTAGGATTAGAAACAGAATTTTTTCTATGGAATATCTGTGAAATGGGGTCTTATGGAAGAACGGTGTCTTGTACACTGGCTGTCCCCTCAAAACTGCAGCAAGGAAATTTTGGGCATGGAATGAAATTTTCTGCAAGAAACCAGTATATCACAGCAAAATCTATTAATAGTTATCCAAACAGAGTCTTGTGCACAAGCTGTCCCCCCAAAACTGCAGCAAAGAACTTTTGGGCAATGTAAAGATGCAGTCAGCAGCAATATCAAAATCCCTAACTACTACTGTCTAGGATTCCCTAATCTTGCTGTACCAGAACCCTAACTAATCTACCTAGCAGCTTTTCCTTTGTGAAATCACTAGGAAATGGTGTGTCTGCCTGCTTTGAAAAAAGCATAGCAGAGAGAGCAATGTGTTCAGTTCACAGTCTCTAATTATAATGGCATTCCCCAGGAAATACAGTGACATACATAAAACAGGGTCATGTGACTTTATCAGCCAATGAAATCCCTACCCCCTCAGCGGAGATGTTTTTGACCACCCTCTGTTCTCTGCACTGACTGGCTGGTCGCCAAAAGTACAGGAAGCAGAGAAAATAGCTCAATCTTAATTCTCGATCTCTATTTTTTTATCCGGATTGGATCGAGATCGGATCGAGATTGAGAAAAATGTAAAAATCGACTCGATTTTAACTTTTCTCGATTAAATCGCTCAACACTAATTCTCAGCTTTCTTCTTGTGTCCGTATGGTGGACCTATGTTCATTCAGACGCAACTTTATCGTTCTGCCTGTCTGCACAATGTCAATTTTTCCACATGGGCACTTTAACAAACTTATACAACTTATGTACTATTACAGGTGAAAAGAACCTTAATTTTTATCTTGGTACCTTTTAATGGATGACTCACTGTGGGTCCTGTGGGTTATATAGCCACATAGTATTACAACTAAAGCAGGGATATTTCCCTGTTCTATTAGTACAGTTTGGTTTGTTTGGATCTGGGCCAGTCATGCAGATCAAAGGACACTAGCTGGTCACCCACTATCCGTCCATTCTTAAAAATACATAGCAGAGAATCCCTGAACGGCGAACCATATTCAGGATTGCTGCCCACCGCCTTACAATGTTTAAGGATGGTCCTCCTGACCATCTGTAAATGAGCATGTAGAAATGAACACAGGTCTGCTTTTGTTCTCTCATTTTCTTTGCAGCAACACTTCGTCCCTATCCGTCTCAAGAATCTCCATTCCCACCTGTTCTAGTTCTTTCTTCTCATACCCGCAGGCTACAAACTTGTGCACAATCTTATTCATACTAACAATGTAAGTTCTGTGCTGGAGCAAATGCCAAATGACAGTTCCAACCGATAATAATCTTGTGCATCAGTCTCTGCACAATATCCACAGGATGCAACACTGTATGCCTGCTGTTTTTAGGGTAACTTGGGCCACTGGATACAACTTGGTATCCCTGTGTTTGCAAGTGACCCCCCAGGGATTTCCTGGGGATCAACAGATGAGGGATACAGGCTGTCAGGAGTGTGGCCAAGCTCCCTAAGTCCAGGAGTCCAATGATGGGGTTGCCGTTCACCCTGAATGGACAGAGTGGGAGTCCCTTTCCAGCGTTCAGAACAGCACTGCATGCCGAATGTACAAACATGTGACTCCACTGCCCCATGGCACAGTTTATGGGTTCTGAGCCAAAGGGGTACTGGACCACCATATGCCCCGGGGCATGGCATCACCAGCAGATGATTTCTCTGATGGTGGGTCTGATGGCTGGCTCTGACTTGCTCTTGGCCTTAGAACGCCCTTCCTGAGGAAGACTGAGACTCTTCCTTTGGCTTTCCAAGTCACTCTGGAGACACCAGTACGGAGAAATCAAGGGTCCTGGGTCAGCCAAGGAGTTCTCCACAGCCTATAATCTCTGCAAGTCATCTCCAGTGTGGGAGTTTACCTGCACCTTGCAGCACTGCACTGCACTGGCTTGGTAAGAGCGTACACATAGCGGTAAATCACCACTCTCTCCACCATCTTGGCTGGGGAACAGACATCTGGCTGCATTTCTTTATGAGGTGGAAGAGATCGAGCATTTGGGACCCCGGGGGCTTTCCCTCCTGTACTCCCACTTTTGCACCCTCTGAGTCTAGACTGTGACTGTTATTTCCAGGTGAGCCAAGATCTGCGTGAGGTCCTCCATTATAAGCGCTTGGTCTTTTGGGGTGGCAGTCACCTTAACACAAGACATGAAGTCTTTTTATGCAGGGCTATGCCTGCATCCACCACCAATTGTGGGGACCAGTCCCAAATGATAACCCAGCAGCAGTCTTTTCAGATGAAAAATATGGGTATTTATTTTCCATCTTGCAACAAACAAAAAAGCAAATGCTTGCTTCAGCCAAAAATAAACAAATGACAAAGTCCCTGTTAGATACCCTAATATAAGTGTAAATGTGTGCTAATGGCCTACTGCCATTGACACCAGAAATAATGGGTTTTTACTTCAGGCACACTGATGACACATATCTCTCATCCACAATAGCCCCTTGTGACTTCCTACTATATACATATAGCCTGGAAAACCCTTTTAAGCCTTCTATATACATGGGCACTTCAAGTATTTGAGTTACTTCTTGTGTCTTTTTTATATATATAAAAGGGAAAAAAATGTCATTGTACTCCATAGATTTCCTAGCAGCACTAAGGTTGTTTCATCACTAAGAAAGCAGGACTGACCCTCTAATTGCTCCATTTTTATTTATAGACTTATTTTCTGAAAAAGTTTACTTGGTTTTCTTAGTGGAGGAAATCACATGACACAATCTTCTACAAATGCTGTGCAGTGCTCTCCACACAATGTCCTATTATATTTCTGTCAGTCTTGCTTATTCTGATGGCAGAAAACATTTCAAGTGAAATAAATGTATCATGTCCTATCTAAAAAAGACTCTTTCTACTGACAAAAATATAACTCAGATATTTGTTCTATTTCTTGCCTCAAAAGCAAAATAAGTGATCTCCCCATGAAATGTATTTTGTGCTGACTAAAATGACATCCTATACGCAGACCTTTTTTCTATGTAATTATAAAGTGAAGAGTGGACTTTTTGGATTCTTTCATTTGTAAGTTGAATATGTTGCCTTTCAATTTTACTCTGTACAATAATGATTATATCTATAATTCAATAACATTTTATTATCAACAATTAACCAACCTAAAAATCATTTAACATTAAGAAAGTACTTTTCATACATGTTTTCTGGCAATACTGGGTTCAAATTGTAACACTCACACCTACACAATGGTAGAATACAATGAAAAATTATTTCACATTTTAAAAAGATGTCTCATTGGTTAAACCGAGTATTGAGGTAAATAATGCGTAATAAAAAATATTTCATGTTCTTCACATCAATCAGTTTGGAATATACGGTATAAAATGTGTTTTACTATTGTGTGTGCCAAAATAAAATAAAACAAAATTTGTCCTCTTTTAATCTACATTTCTTATGATAACCTGGTTTCCTCCATGGGAAACAGATCCCAGATGCATAGTGGTCAGCATTCGAAAACCATTTCTAGGAATATTTTTAAGGGGCAGGGGCTAGAGTGGATATGAGAGGCCAGCGACATAAAACATTTACCACTATGCAGCCTCAACTGGGAAGAACAGCTGTTTATTATTTATCCTTAGTGTTGAGCGATTATTATCGACAAAGTTGAAATCGGCACAGTTTTTATGTTGATCGGATTTTTTCGATCACGCGATAATTTAGGTGAAAATCTGCGCATAATCTATTAATATCGCGCCATTTTCAGCGCTTCCTGTCATTTTGGCGGCCAGCAAATCAGCTTACAGAATAGAGCAGGGTGAGCTGGGTGTGCGACGTCATGACTGGGATGTGTATGGTTGCGATTGGCTGGAAAAATCACATGCCCCTCGTTTTACATAGAACAGCCCTTCCTGTTCACCTCATGGTGTCGTGTATCATAAGAGCAGGACGTGTGCTCATTTCTCTCTCAAAACAGCTCAGCGAAACTGTTCTATTTGTTCACAACAGAAAACTATGCTATTGCTGTGAACATTAGAACTTAGGTAGATTAGAGATTTGCAGATTTTAGTTACTTAGGCTGAGAATTTTAAAGGAGCATCTAGCGCTGTACAGCCACGGGTAGGGGAGGGGGGGGGATGCTGGCAAACACAGACAGACAGGCTCTTTAAAGGAGAGTGGATATTGTGCAGCCCAGACTGTGTTTGACCCTGCATTGCAATGGGTTTTTTTTAAAACCCCTTTTTGGGCATTTTTTGGTGAAATATTACTTGTATGTTGTGCAGCTTGTACTTATATTAGGATACAGATCTTTTCTAGTAACTGCAGGTGAAATTAAATAGGTGCAAAAAATACCTTTATTATCCATAAACATTCAGATAGGTGTTTTTTCACTTTGGCGCAGTCCAGTTTGTTCATAGAGCACCTTGCCCTTAAATTTGAATACAGCAATTTTTGTAGTCACCGCAGGTGTATTGATGGGTGCAAAAAATACCTTTTATTACCCCGAATAGTTTTTAAATAGCTGTATTGCACGAGTGCGGCCCTAGTTTTTTCAAATAGCCACGTTTGTACGACAATTCTAATAGAAAAATTTTCTAGCAACTGTTCTCGTTTGTAAATTGCTGCAAAAAACACAAATTTCTCACCGTGTAACTTCTGAATAGTTTTTTTGGGCTTGTTGAATCTCAGTTTGGCGCAGATAGCGCACTTGTATGATATTTGTTGAAAACTATCAATTTCTAGTCCTACTGGGCAGTTGTAAATCCCTGGGACTGAAGGAAGAACACTGTTGATTTTGTCTTACGGTTTTTGCCACCAACCGCATTTCACAGGAATTCGCAAGAAACAATTTCAGTTTCAAATTCCTAGTTGCTGTAGGAAATTAGAGGGATTTAAGAATAGCTGTGATTTGCCGTCTTTTAAAAAGAATTTTCCAAAACTCCCCCCATACCTCTAAAATATTTTATCTTTCTGAACATGGAGTGAAATGCAGGTGGTAAGCGACCCAAAGAGGGGGTAGGACATTGGAGGAAAGAGGTACGAGAAAGGTGCCCCTTTCCAGTGCTGGCGACAACACGCAAGCCAGTGGATTGTGGGTTTTGCAGGACCGTCGGGCCCTGTCATCGCGGGGTCAGGCCCTGTAAATCTCAGTAACGAACAGAGTCGCCAATTCGTTCTTCATGGTTAATGCAACCTGTATCCAGAAAGTCTTACCTTCCTCGCCCTCCCATCACGGCCACAAATGTCGTCATCAGTATCATCAGCATCCGTCCAACATGAACAAAGGGCGCCCAAATGTCAACTCGTGTACCCACCACTGTGGATAATCCATTTTCTGAAGACCCTTTTGATGACAAAATGCGGTTGGGGTCAGAAGGCATGTAAAAGATCAAGAGGCCAAAGAGGATGATTTTGTCTGCTCTGACGCCCATTTTACTGTTTGCCATCAGGGGAGGAGAAGGAAGCCCGTCAATCGGCAAAAATGCCGGCGTGGGCCTTACAGTGCCTCTTGCTTGTAGCCCGCAGCTCCTGATGCAGAATGTCAGGACGACCAAGTCACCTGTGTTGATGATGATGAGACAAAAATGTGGATCCAACGAGTCTTTCAACAAAATTTTTGCTTGCGAGCGCTTCATCACTGACGAGGAGGAAGATGATGGGGTAGTTTCATTATGGGCCCGCCTAAAAAAGGGGAGAGGGCGGTCGGCAGAAGTCCCTGATATGATTCCGCCAGCCAACGGCCCAGCGAAACCCCCCGCTCCCCCGCTTATTCGCCATCAAAAAGGTCCGGGAAACCCTCCAAGCCTGGCCTTCTTTGAGCAAGCCTCTGATTCACCCGGTGACGTCATATGCCCGCCTTTGCCGTAAACCATCATAGAGCAAGAATCTTGGGTGTTTAACCACCACCAACATGTCTAGTCACATGCAGCGAATGAAATGATTTGAAATGGAGGAAAACACTTAGCCAAAAAAAGGCCACACTGATGCCGGGCTTTCCAACCACTGTCACACCCTCTGTCTCCGCCTCCTCCTCCTCCGCCACCACCAAGCGTTCCTCAGCTGCCCATGTCTCAGAGTCATGATCAGGGATCAGCCTCCACCGTCGCCCGAGTACCACCAGCACCACCGGAGACCCATCCTACCCCTTCTCCTTCCGCCACTTAGACCACCTGCACGCCGTACAGTGGCCAGTCTAGCAGCCAGCCTTCTGTTTTCCAGGTTTGGGAGCAGAAGAAACATTTTAAAACCCAAACCATCCCAAACCAAAAGCCTGAAATGTCGCATTGCCAGGCTTTTGGGCCCCTTGAAATGTTGCCTTTCCGTCTGGTGGACACAGATGGGTTCCGCCACATCATGGCCCTTGCCTCCCCCCAATACCAGATGCCGAGCAGGCATTTCTTTGCCAGAAAAGCTGTCCCTGCCCTGGCCAGCCACGTGTCATCAAGCGCTTTGTCTGCATCTGTGTCCGGAAACATCCATCTGACCCCCGACACATGGACTAGTAAGCACGGCCAAGGGCCGCTATATCTCTATGACAGCTCATTTGGGTGAGCTGGTGGATGTCTCTGGGGTGAACGGTGGCTCTCAGGCTCGGCCCCACGCTCTTCAAAACTGCAGGGATGGTGCAGGGCTCTTTCCCCCAAGGTCCTCTGGTGGCATCACGTGCCCAAAAAAACCAGGCCATGTTGAAAACTAATCTGTCTTGGAGAACGTCCACACACAGGCAGGAGCTGTGGACGGCTCTCCGCAACGAGACCGAGCGCTGGCTGGATGACAAGAACCTTGTGCCAGGCAAGGTGGTGTGCGCATAACGTCGAAATCTGCTGGCAGCCCTTAAGATCGGTAGGCGGGAGCACATCCCCTTCCCCTTGCACATGTCATAAACCCTTTCGTCCCCCAGAAATTTTTTTAAAGCGCAAACCGGTCTGGACTGCCTGCTGAGGAAGGCTCGAGGTCTGAGTTCGCACTTCCGCCGTTCGCACCCTGCTTCGTCTCGCCTGCGCTTGCAGCGTAGCTCGGCCTCCCTTCAACACGCTGGAATTCCACCCTCCACATGCTCCCAGCAATTGTGCAGCAGCGCAATGCCATTACGCAGTACGAAGTGACACAGGCCTGACAAGCAGGGGTGCGGACACCCGGGGTGTTGACCACCGAGAGTGGAGGCAGGTGAAAGAGCTCTGCACCATCCTTGCCAGTTTTGAAGAACCACCAAAATGGTCAGTGCGGACAATGCCCTTGCCCACGTGAGCATTGTGGTGATCTTAGTTCTGGAACGATCGTTGGAAACTCTTAAACATCAGGTCCCCACCACGACGGGGAGGAGACGGACACAGATGCGGACAGGGAGCCTTTCCCCTCCGTCGAATCCACAAGGCCCGACAGTTTCTCAATTTTATCGGTCTTCATTAGGCAGTTTGGTTTTGGGGTCCAGGGCTAGTGCACCACTCTCAAGGTGCATCATCTGAGGCAAGTCAGGGCTTTTTTGAAGCTCTGCTGGGGGAATGGAGGAGAAGGGGGAGGTAATTCCTAGACACCGACGTTACCGACGTCCCAAAGCCTTGGAAAGAGGTTGGCGCGAATTTGAGGGCGGAGAGGAAGATAGGAAGATCAGTTTGCTAGTGCCCCTCGACCCAGAGGCTTGGGAAATCCCAAAGGGTCCATCTCTCACATGAGTGCTTGGATGCTTTCCCATTTCCTCCAACATGATCCTCGCATTAAGGCCATCAAAATGAACAACAGTTTAATGGTGGCCACCCTCCTGGACCCCGGACAAAACAAAACTCAGCACTTTCCTTCCACCCACCCAAACAAGAGTAAAATGCAGGAAATGGAGACCTTGCTGATTGATCAACTGGAGACATCTGGGTTTGCTCTGCTTCACGTTTCTTTATTTACCAACCTCACCAAACGCGTGTAAAAGCAGGGCACACATACAACACACAGAGACCAGCTTAAGATCATGGTGCACGACTACGCGTTTTCAACACCGATGTTTTTGGATGTGTTCCGGACCCATTGACTTCTGGGTATCCAAAATGGATGAATGGCCCGAGCTCCGCTCGCCACGCCATAGAGGTGTTGTCCTGCCCACAGCCACGTCAATCTGAGTGGACCTTCAGCACAGCTGGAGCAGTCATTACAGACAAACGCATCCGGCTTTCCACAGATAATGTGGATTGTTTGACTTTCATCAAGATGAATCAGGCATGGATTTCTGATGATGTTGTAGCCCCAATTGCCGAAGTCACCGATTAGTTGCCGGTCTACTTCACAATCCTCTTCAAACAGAAATGGTCCTCTTGAAAACTTTTTTTTAAAATGAACATTTCTACCCGCTATTTTATTTTTAATTCCCCAAAAGTCATTTTGCTGTTTGCTGTGAGGAGACTGTAAAAGACAAACAAAGTTATCAGACAAACCGTATTCCATTTTACTCACTTCATCTTTAGAATTTTTCGCATTGTCAATGGTTTTGGGGTCATGGTGCTGGGAGATACAGCTATAATCATGGTCCTTTGGAACAAAAATGTGGCTTCTAAGTGGCATTTCTCCCTCACAAATTTTAAAAAGTGCTGAGAAGTCATTTTATAATTTTTTGGGGTATGTTCTTTAAATGCAGCAATACACAGTCCTATTTTAAAATGGGTTCTAACAGAAAATTGTTCTTTACAATGTCAAAAGGGCTCAAGGGTCATGTTTTGATTGTTTGGGGCATTTTGCGTAAATGCAGCTGACTACAGGTCCATTCAAAAAAATGTGGTTTTTAACAGACATTTGTTCTTCACAATTTTCAAAAGTGGCTCAAGGGTCATGTTTTGAATTTTTTTGGGGGGATTTTGCTGTGAAATGCAGCAACAAAAGATCCTATCTAAAAAAATGTGTTTTCTAACATACATTTGTTCTTCCCCATTGTCAAAAAAGTGGCTCAAGGGTCATGTTTTGAATTTTTGGGGGCATTTTGCTGTGAAATGCAGCTAGACTACAGGTCCTATTGTAAAAAATGGGGTTTCTAACAGACATTTGTTCTTCACAATTGTCAAGAGTGGCTCAAGGGTGATGGTGCTGTCAGAAACAGGAATAGATAGGACACTGTTAATGGACACATATGCAAAATGACTTGTTTTTGCAAAGATCTTTAATATAACTAGCAATTCCTGTAGTGAACAACCCATTTAAATACAATTAAAAAAGAGAGAAACAAAGACGTGGTGGATTCCATCCTATTTTAAAAATATGTTTTCTAGAATTAAACTACTAAAAAACTTGCATGTACAAAATAGCTGATACAAATATTCCTCTGAATTGTACAAGGAGGTACAGGGAAAACTTGAACAGATGTAGGTTACCCAGGACAGGTAATCAATGTCCAGGTCACTAAAATGGTGGTTCAAAGACTTCCTTTTCCGGCACTTTTTAATCTGGGGGTCAGACATTTAATGGTCATACTGCATACAGGACAGATATGTTAATGTCCAGTTCAACTAAAAAAGGTGGTTAAAAGACTCCAATTTTTCCGTGACTTTTTAAATCTGGGGGTCATGCAGGTTTGGGGCTCATGCTGTGGCCCAGGACAGGGAAGTCCAAAAGTCCAGTTTCAAACTAAAATTGTGGTTAAAAGACTCCTTTTTTCCGGCACTTTTTAAATCTGGGGGGCATGCAGGTTTTTGGGGGTCATGCTGTTGGCCCAGGGCAGATATAGTCAATGTCCATGAAACTAAAATGGTGGTTAAAAGACTCCTTTTTACGTCACTTTTAATCCTGGGGTCATGCAGGTTTGGGGCTCATGCTGTGGCCCCAGGAAAAGGGATAGTCCCATGTCCAATGAAACTAAAATGGTTTATTGAAAAAACTCCTTTTTCTGCACTTTTTAATCTGGGTCATGCAGGGTTGGGGCTCATGCTACATTCCAGGACAGGGATATTTAATGTCCAGTTCAAGTAAAATGATGGTTCAAATCATACTGCCTTCGCACTTTTTAAATTTGTGGGTCATGCAGGTTTAAGGGTCATGCTTGGTACAAGACAGGGATAGTGAAAGGCTGTGACTTTTTTCTGTGACTTTTATAACCTAAGTGTGTTTTCCTAGGATTAGCACGTACCATTTTACTGTTGTGGGTGTTTAAATTTCCCGCTTCTCCCCGCCCTGTTTGGGTGTAAGAATGAAGGTGTTGTTCCTCTCCATAGACTTTAATGGCCATCAGCGATAATCTATTATCACATCGGAAATCGCTTGATAATTGCCGATAACGACTATCCGACCCGAGACGATAGTCGACGTAATTCGCCATCACTGTTTTATCCAATAATGTGACCACCTAAGCATTTGAATTAGAAAGACAACACAAAATTTTAGGGTACAGACCAAACCCGTGCATTATCATAAATATCCAAACATATACTAAATCTCACGACAATAAATGTATAAACCCCCATTTCCAAACATGTATTTAGAAGATCATTCACCCAAAAATAATCCTCACTTCTTAAGAGAGGTTAGTTCTAAATGGGTCAAATGAACATTAGATGTCATAATATCAGATTTTTTTAACATTGAATTTTCTCCTGCCATATAAAAGTTGTAATAAAATGAGAAATGCATGGACTGGTGAAAATGTTTACAAGTGGTAAGTAAAATGGTTCAGTGATAGAAAACAAAGGTGTTGATTAATGGTACATGCCGACTCAATCCCTGTTACAGTGGGGTACCCCCAAGTCAGTTTTGGCCCCATCTCTTAAATTTTCATTAACGACTTGCACATGATTACACAGTAGAATATCAAAACTTTCCATATTTACAAGCTCATAAAGTATCAACACAATAAGGAAATTTTTATTACAAATTGATGTGGAAAAGTTGGAGGCCTGGGCAAAGAAGTGACAGATGACGTTTAACCTCTTAACGATACAATCCCGCTATACAAGCAGCGGGTGCTAGCTGCTAACTGCAGCTGACACATGTCAGTAACAACACAGAATGCAGCCTCCGTGCTGTTTAACCCTTTTACACACGCGGCCACAGTGTCTGAAGGAATGAAAAACGGTGTCGTGCACTGTTCCTCACTCCGATCAGGGCCCCATGCAGCGCGATCGCTGGGCTTTGATCGGTTTACATGGCAGCTGGAATCCTTTGGAAGACTTCCATTGCCATTTTGTTTTTCGTTTTGCTATTGCCTGCCCACTGCAGGCAGTAATAAAACCGCCGTCTTTGTACACCCTATTGCATTGTTTATACAGTGCAATAGGCTGGATAAGCAGTCGCAGCCGCTAGTGATGAAGCACCCTAGGGGGACTCAATGTTAAAGTAAAAAAGAAATGTTTAAAAATGTAAAAAATATATATATATATTAAAAGTTCAAATCACCCCCTTTTGCCATTTTACAAATAAAAATAAATATATAATAAAAGTTACACAAAAATGGTATCACTGTGTCTGAAAAAGTCTGATCTGCCAAAATTGTGGTTTTTGGTTATTTTAAGGTCCTCTAAAAATGGGAATAAAACTGATCATAAAAGTGTATCCCAAAATGGTACCAATAAAAATTACACTTCAGTCTGAAAAAAATGCACCATCATTTGTTTCTATAGGTAGAAGTGCAAAAAAAGTTATTGGTTGCAAATTTCAAAAATAGAAAATGTTTGGATTTTTTTTAAGGTACTATAACATAACGCAAACTCTACATATTTGGTATTGCCAGAATCAAATTAACCTGCATAACACAAAGAACATATCATTTCTACTAGAGTGAACGGCGTAAAAAAAAAAAACCTGCAAACATGGAGCAAGTAAGTTTTTTTTTAACATTTTGACCCACTTAGAATTTTTTTGCAGTTTCCTAGTGTATCGTATGGTGCGGTGAATAACAGCATTAGAAAGTACATCTTGTCTCACAAAATAAAAGTCCTCATATGTCTAGTTAGATGGAAAGATAAAAAAGTTATGGCTCTTGGAAGCGAGGAGCAAAAAAAAAAGTATGTGTCAACCCAAAAAAATGTTCGATCCTTAAGGTGTTACCATGGATAAATTGTAGGTTATGCACATAGGAAGGTAAAATCCATTTCATGATTACGTTGGGGTTACATGAAAAACACCCCGTTGGTTAAAAAGTTTAACCCCATGAGAAGTGCCTTAAATTCCTAGTGGACAGGGGAACAATTTAACTGGTTTGGGCAAAAGTCAGGGGTCTAAAAAAACCGGAAAGCAGCAGCTTGATAAAGCAAACTAAAGGGTCAATGGGGTGTATAAAAAGGGCATAAAGGCACACAATGAGAACATCATTCTCCCATTATACAGGTCACTGGTCAGGCCATACATGGAATATTGTGTACAGTTTTGGACACCAGTGCACAGGAAAGAGATTGTAAAGCTTTACCAGGTTCAAAGGTGGCCAAAAAAGTAATAAAAGGACTGGGTGGACTGCAATACCCAGAAAGATTAGCAAGATGAGGATTATTTAGTTTAGAGAAAAGACGGCTTCGGAGGGACATAGTAAATATGTATAAATATATTAAAGGTCAATACAGAGATCTCCCCAATGATCTATTTATACCCAGGAACAAGGGGGCATCCCCTAATCCAAGAGGAAAGAACGTTTCTACATAAACATTTAAAGGGATTCTTTAGTGTAAGAGCAGTGAGACTGTGGAACTCTCTGCCAGAGGAACTTGGTCTTGGTAAATTCACTATCAAAGTTCAGAAAGAGTCTGGATGCATTTCTGGAGTACAATAATATAACAAGTTATAACAAGTTATAGTGACTAGGATTGTGGAGAAGGGTCATTGATCTAATCAATTATTCTGATTGCCAGATTGGAGTCAGGAAGGAATTTTTTCCCTAAAATGAGGACAATTGGCTTCTACCTCATGGGTTTTTTTGCCTGCCTCAGGATCAACATTATAGCACAATAGGCTGAACTTGACAGACATCTGTCTTTTTTGGCCTTGCAAACTATGTAACTATGTAAAACTGTTTATCTTCATACACAAAGTAGATTTAAAAGGTATCAGGAACAATTCCCAGAATTTAAAGATGCCACACGCAACTTTAGATTCATACATCCTGGTCAGGCTGTAGGTGGTTCTATAGAAGTCATTAACATATAAGCTCTGCTGTTCCTAGCTTTTCCTGTTACAGTAAGATGACTGCTGTAGATTTATAATATTTAATGCAAAAAGCTATAGAGCTCTAAGGATTAAAACTAAGTTAAATAAAGCTTCTGTGCTAGAGATAAGACTCAACAGTGAATTACTCCCCCTGACTGACTAATGGCAACTTGGAGCAATCAAATAACAGAGATAGAAGGGAGCGGTGGTCAGTAACCAATTCTGTACACTAGCAATAGATACAATCTTATATCTTTATATCTGAACAAAGCAACATCAAAACAGCAATGTATTTGGTAATAGTCTTCATTTACCTTTCCCTACAAGTTAAAAGGTAATCACTGTGGTGAGAAAACCCTTTTAGGTTGCTAATAATGGCTGAAATACCAAAAGAAAGCAACAGGAGAAAGATAATGCTGTACATGTAGGAAGAGGTGGACATGAGGGCACATTTCATAATACTGTCTAATATTTAGTGTAAACCAAATAGATTGTAGTCGTTTATATTGCATATAAATCTGGTTTATGTTTAGACACTTGTGGCTACATTTATACCACTTATCAGTTGGCTTAGTTTGCGACAATTATTGCCTCATAAAAATGTCTAAAAACTGTCTAAAACACGTAATAAGTTTGGTGTAAATCATGTATACCAGTATTTTAATGCAAAATGTAATCCAATTGCCTAAATAACCATGCCCCATAATGTCTTGTTCTGTCAAACCAGGCAGGGCCATAATACAAGACAGTTAAAGGGAATGTGTCATCAAAAAATGAGTCATTGTTTAAGTCCCATTTTTATGTTAAACACATATTTTAGGAATTTTTGGTTGTTTTTTTAAACATTTTTCATATCACTTTCAATATTTTTTTATAATTCTTAAGTCTTGTAGTTTTCACTTTGGCCACTAGGCCTTGCTTGCACTGCTTTAACAGCAGTCAGAGAGATGCTTTACAGTAGCTTCATGCACATAGGAGACTTAAGACTGACTCAGTCCCATTCACTTCTACAGGAGAGTTTTCTAGTCATGCTTTGTAACCTGGGAAAAAATCAGTGTGCAGGGAGATGAAAGGGTGAACTGTGACTATCTCTTCTTGTGACTGGTGAATCCTTTGTTATCTATTCACACTGGTGTCTCCTTTCAGTTTTACCCTCTTTGTGCTGATAATGAGCAGACAACTGAGAATCTTTCTCTACAGAACAGGAAGTGTCAGACTGTTATTAGACCTAGTGGCCAAAGTGCAAACTGCAGGGCTTAAGAATTATTAAAAAACATTGAAAGTGATATGGAAAATTTTAAAAAATATAACCAAAAATTCTTAAAAAATGTGTTAAACATAAAAATGTGAGTTAAACAATAAGTCATTTTTGATGACACATTCCCTTTAAGGGGTTTATTCAGTCTTACAAAACAAATGGTCTATCTTCAAACAGTGGGGTCTAACTCCCAGAACCCAGCCAATCAGCTGTGTGAAGGGACCACTTTGCTACAGCCTCTTCAAGGTTTACATGGGCTCATCAGTTTATTGGTGGTGATACTGATACTGGTCCAATTTACTTTAATGACTCCCTCAGTGGGTAGAATAGTAGAACAGCTCAAAAACCTAAACCTAGACAAATAATTTTTAAATAAAATATGCCTTTAGCATCAGTCTTATGCAATATACCCAAGTTAAAACTAAGTTTAGCATAATTAAATAAAACAAGCTGGTAAACCAAGTATACTGTGTAAAATAACTTTCATTTTCAATTCTTTACCTGTCTCGTGACAAAAATAGATCTGAAATGTGTTCTCTTTAAAAGCTCCGGACACCTTGCTTATAAATAAAATAAAAGCAGTACTGCAGCCATCATTTACGTCTCAGTGATTAAATACTGCAGGTCTGAGATGTCAAGTCATTCTATTCAAAATACAGCGAAAACTATGAAAATGAGCACATTCAATAGCAAATGGACAAGCACTGATTACCTCAATTTCTTGATATGAGCTGTTTATCATGGCAATCAACATGTTCAGGAGGACCACCACCATTGTCACATTGTAGATGCCATAAAGCACGTAGCCGATGTTCTCTATAAACTTGTGGTCGTATTTCAGAACTACAGATGTTACTTCTGACAAGCCAAATATGGACCAGAACAGTGTTTTAAAGCTCTCCTCAACACTTAAAAGACAAAAAGAAGACAAATAATGTTATGTTGATTTCTCTTTTTACTAGTCGGAATTTATGGTACATACACTCAGATAGGAGGAGACATGTTGAACAATATGGTCCAAAACGGAGGAACTGGAATGGGTCTTCAAATGGATTTTATTTTATATGTATGGCCTGCTTAAAGAGAACCTGTCACATAGTTTATGCCCGCCCTTGTTGAGGGCAGTACAAGCTAGTGTCAGACATGCTGTTTCCAGCGCTGTGTCCCTTATCCTGTAAGATGCTGTAGTTTTCGTGTATTTAATTTTCAAATCTGCAGTTTTCAGCCAAAAGAGTCATTTGAAGAATCATTCAGAGTGTCAGTTTTTTTTCAAACCCCGCCCATCTGAGGCTAGCCCCGCCCACCTCAACTGACAAACCTATTACTTTGAATAGGTAAAAACACTATCTAGTGGGCAGGACTAGCCTTTGGTGGGCAGAGCTAACACCTACTCATGAATAAGATTTATGGGGTAAATGTTCTAAAACTGCTGCATCTTACATAATAAGGGACACAGTGCTGGGAACAGCAGGTCTGTCGCTAGCTTGTGCTGCCCTCAGCAAAGGGACATAATCTATGTGACAGGTTCCCTTTAACCCCATATGACTAAGCCATAATTGGCCTTACAGAACAAGATATTTTTTTGTTTTTTCCTCCTTGCATTGTTAACCATAACTTTTTTATCTTTAAGGGGAACCTGCCACATTTATCATGCTATCTGATCTGCTAGTAGCATATTAAAGAGCAGGAAGATTTGAGCAGATTATTATTTAGTTCTGTTGAGAAAGATGCAGTAGAACCTGTATTTTATTCATTTAAATCTCTGTTACAGAGTCCTGTGGGAGGTCTTATCTGTGATTGACACTCACTCTGATACAAGGAAGGCTGTCAATCACTGATAAAAACTTTTACTGGACTCCTCAGCCCATAATAAGCAGGAATTTAAATTCATAAAATATAAAATACAAGTTCTACTGACTCTCAGCTATTTCTGCTCTATAACATTCTACTGTACAAGCAGATCTGATAGCATGTTAAATGTGACAAGTTCTCTTTATGGCCTTAAGCTATTTGAGGCCTTGTTTTTATGGTCTTGGGTAACTATTGGTAGCATTTAATTTATATACATTTTTTAGTATGTTTTATTATTTATTTTTTATGGAGTTCCCTTTTAAAAATTTAAAAAGAAAACATTTATTGTGCAGGTCAAGCAAAGTGTGAGCATATAAAACACATCTTTTATATGCTTCTGTGACTTTAAATAAAATGGATTTAGTAGAATAAGACATTTTTGTATTTTTTGCGTTTGATGTCATTTCTTTTATATTTTTTTATCTATATACTTACAGTTTTGGGCATCAATGTATAAGAAGGATATAAATGAACTAGAGCAAGAGCAGAGGAGGGTGATTAAGTTGGTTAAGGGAATGGGGGGTTTACAGTACCAAGATAGGCTATCAAACTTCGGGTTATTCAGCTTTGAAAAAAGGCAGCTTAGAGGTGATTTAATTACCATGAAAGAAGTTTTCACTATCATCACAGATTGGGATTCACTACTGCAGGAGCGGTGATACTATGAAACTTACTGTTACAAAAAGTTGTGATGGTGGAATCAAAAGGGTTTAGATGCCTTTCTTGAAAATCATAATATCATAGGTAATGGTTACTAGATTATGGAGATCGGAAGTTGATTCAGAAATTGTTCTGCCAGCCTTATTTGGAGTCAGGAACTAATTTTTTCTCTTTTATGGCACAATTGGCATCCACCTGATAGGGGTGCCTGCCTTCCTTAGAATCAACACTGTAGGTTTATAGGTTGGAATCCATGAACCTGTGTTTCTTTCCAGTCTTATCTACTATATTACTAATATCGCAAGTCTGTCTAGTCACGTCAACCACTGCTGTCCTCTAGTAGGTGATCATCTTCTGTGCCCTATGCGATTATTGCCTTGCATGTACATCAGGATATGTGAAAGGGACACTTTCCTTGATATACATATATGCAAGGATGATAGAAGGAGCACCACAATTTTTTGGGCCATGTTCACAGCTTGATTGCTGGACTAAACTGAACCTAGAAGCTGGCAACTCTGGCCTTTGTGCAGTTTTTCATCTAATCGTTCCCCTAGCAGTGGGGTATGTGAGGTTTTGCTCTGCAATTAGCTGCACCTGTGAATCTTTTCCCAGCTAGCATAAAGGCCAGAGTTGCCAGCTTCTGGGTTCAATTTAGTCCAGCAATCAAGCTGTGAACATGCCCCAAAAAATAGTGGTGTTTCTTGAGTAAGTAATGTCCCATTTTTTTTGATGATAGAAGGAGTTAGAAAAGAACTGTATCTTAAATTAAGAGTTTGTTTTGGCAGGTTTGGAAGATTTTTTCCTTATAAAATTGTTTACTAAAGAGACTTTTACCACTTGGTTTATACTGCTAACAGATTTACTTGGTATATCTGTTAATTCAACAAGAACAAACTTTTGGATTATCTCATGTCAACACACAAAATTTGTTATATTTTTATTTTTGGGCAAAAAAAGTATAGAGGTTAATAGTTATCTTGCTTATATTATTAATTCATAGCTTACTTCTTCTAATACACAGTTATCCTTGCTTTGTTTTTGACCTGTGTCATTTTTGAACCAGAAAAAGTGTTTCTATAAATAATGTAAAACAGCTAATGAAAAAAAATAAGTATTACTCAACCAGACACTATATAATACTTACGTTGTGAAAGCAGAATTCACTTTAGCGCCAAGGTAATAAGAATACAGGATGAACATTCCGATCATGAACGCCAGGAACACCATAATAAAGAGGACCATGAACTTAAAAATGTCCTTCACTGTTCTCCCAAGTGATATCTGTAGAGGTCCAAAACTTTCATTGGCTGGCAGGATGTAGGCTATGCGTGAGAAGCTCAGAACAACAGCTATTGCATACAGGCCTTCAGATATAATCTGTGGATCAGACGGCAGCCATTTATCTCTGGCTGGAAGAAATCAAATACATGGTAAATAACTACAATAAATAATACTAGAGACCAATCTGATGAGAGTCTTAAGAGATTGCTTGAGAACAACATCAAATTTCCCTCTTTCTAGTCTATATTCTGGAAAAATACGAGATATCTCTTCAGTGGATGCTGGATGTTTAGCAAAAGACAGAAGATTTATGATGTGCTTGTTTAAATTAATTCCTATCAAAGGAGACTCAGATATATCATTGTCCTTCTACAGTATATGTGATCTACATTTTTTCACTGTTGATTAATGCAGAAAATATTTATTAGACAGCAGAGCATTTCCACAGATCACCAAGCTCGAATGAGCCATTGCTACTATTCCTAACCATTTGAAAGGGCACCCATATCTAGACCATTTACTGATTCTCTAAATTTAGGTTTTTTTCTCGTCGCTTCCTGCCTTTTTGATTCTATACCAGTCATCATTTGATCTCGTCCCTTAAAATTTATGTTTTTTACCTTTATCAAACTTTAAATAAATAAAAAACCATACATTTATTTTTCCATATTATTTCAGCTGCAGTTAGGGCCATCTATGACACATCACTTAATGCAAGCTGCAATATTGTGTCTCAGTGATGTGGTTCCCACACAATCACTTGCGGTGCTAGCTATATTATATAGACAAAAACCTCCCTCTAAGGCCTTGTTCACATAGAGCAGGGCTGCACAACATGTGACCCTCAGTGCCCTTATGAGCAGCCCCCAGCCATCAGGACATAAACATGCATTGTCTTTGTAATATTCATTCTTTCACAGTGGCATTCATATGATTGCACTCTTATGGTGAGCACTGTGTGGATGGCACGGTTTTGATGGGTACTGCATGGTTGACACTGGTATGATGGGCACTGTATAGCTGGCACTATAGGGCTGTATATTTTACTGTACGCAAACAAAAATAAGAATTCAGTAAAAACTGTTTTTGTATTATCTCTGGATTTCTTCCTTAAAGGAGTAATTATTTTCAACACAATCATGGCAAATATACAATAAATAAGATAAAAATGTCTCATAGGTTCCAACCCCCAAAGAGGAGATGACTTGGAGAGGAGGCTATACATGTGTGTTATTCTCTTTAGTTATTTTTGTGAAACAGCCAGTTCTGGAAACCCCCAAAATTACAACAAAAATAGGAGCCTCATATTCTATTTCTGGAGCACCGAGCAGGGGATCTCCCCATTCTGATCTCTGGCAGTCCCTAAAGTGAAACAAAGACCTTTCATAAGGGGAATACCCTAACATTTACTGTGGACCTTGGTAGAGATACCACAGAACAATGTGATCCATGGACCAAAAAATGTTGTTCACCCATGTTAAGAGGAATTTCAGATATACAGTTGAAACCAGAAGTTTACATACACTATATAAAAAGACACATATGCATGTTTTTCTCACTACCTGACATGAAATCAGAATAAACCTTACCTGTTTTAGGTCAATTAGGAACCAAAATCATTTATATTTGCCAAATACCAGAATAATGAGAGAATTTTTAAGGCATTTGTATTACTTTCTGCAAAGTCAAAAGTTTACATACACTAGGATTACTATGCCTTTAAACAATTTTGGACAGCCCATATGATGATGTCATGTCTTTGGAAGCTTCTGACACATGTGTGGATGTATTTTAATTCACACCAGAAACACATTGCTTCTGTGTGTAACATCCTTTGGAAGTCTAAAGAAATCAGCCAAGATATCAGGAAGATAATTGTGGACTTGCACAAGTCTGATCCATCTTTGGGTGCAATTTCCAGGTATCTGAATGTGCCTCGTTCATCTATACAAACAATTATACATAAGTACAAAAAAGATTGGAATGCCCAGCCATAATACCGCTCAGGAAGGAGACAGATTCTGTGTCTCAGTGATAAATGTTCTTTGGTCTGACATGTGCATATCAATCCAAGAACAAAAACAAAAGACTTTGTGAAGATGCTGGCAAAATCTGGAAAGATTGTGTCATTATCCACAGTGAAATGAGTACTGTATCAACATGGGATTCCAGGAAAAAGCCATTACTCCAAAAGAAGCATACAAAAACCAGATTAATGTTTGCAAATGCACAGAAACAAAGACCTCCATTTTTGGAGACATGTCCTGTGGCCTGACGAAACTAAAACTGAACTGTGGCCACAATGATCATCGTTACATTTGGAGGAAAAACGGAGAAGCTTGGAAGGCTAAGAACACCATCCCAACTGTGAAACATGGGGGTGGCAGTATCATGTTGTGAGGCTATTTTGCTGCAGGAGGGACTGATGCACTTCACAAAATAGATAGGATCATGAGAAAAGAAGATTACATGGCAATACTGAAGACATCTCAAGACATCAGACAGGAAGTTAAAGCTTGGGCAGAAATGGGTCTTCCAAATGGACAATGACCTGAGGCATACTGCCAAACTGGTTACAAAGTGGTTTGAGGATAAATCAATGATTTGGAGTGGCCATCACAAAGACCTGATCTCAAGCCTACTGACAATTTATGGGCAAAGCTGAAAAGGCAAGTGCGAGCAAGGCGACCTACAAACATATCTCAGTTACACCAGTTCTGTCAGGAGGAATGGGCCAAAATTCTTACTAACTATTGTGAGAAGCTTGTGGAAAGATATCCAAAATGTTTAACCCAACTCATACAGTTAAAAGGCAACGCTACCAAATACTAATGAAATTAATGTAAAGTTTTGACTTTGCAGAAAGTAATACAAATGCGTTAAAATTTTTCTCTCTCTCATTATTCTGGCATTTGGGAAATATAAATAATTTTGGTAATTCTAATTGACCTAAAATGGGTAAGGTTTATTCTGATTTCACGTCAGATAGTGAGAAAAACATGCATATGTGTCTTTTTATATTTTTTTTATATGTATGTAAACTTCTGGTTTCAACTGTATTTCAGTGTGAAATATGTGTTCATTCTAAGCCGCAATCCCTGTATATTCCACCTACAGTCTAAGCCCCATTATATGGTAAATAGGAATCTGCATCAGGTTCATATGACATGTATTATTCTGCTTGTAGATGAAATTCGTGCCACAGTGACCTGACACTTATGGATGCAATTTCTCATGATTTCCAGTGTCCAGAACCCTATCAGAGAGACAGTGTGGGAATTTACCCTATGTCATTTGTGTCAAAAACTGTTTAGAAATCTGCCACATGTAAAGTTAAAATCTAGAGCAAAAATCCAAGACTATAGGTTTGGATTTCCATCATGGATCCTCAACAGATATATCAGACAAAACTATTTTCAGTTAAACAAGCCCTCACAATAGGCATCACTGATAACCCAGTTCTGCGGCGTTTAACCCCTATATGCTGCAGTCAGTTCTGACCTGATTGACTTGACATAGTTGCCAGGTGCCAATGGGCTGCTATGGCAGTCAGGGGCCCAACAATAGCCACCAATTCTGCAATGTACAAAAACCTATTGGTTCCTGTTAGGCTGCCTGTCATTTTTACACTGAAGGGCATAAATTTGTCTTCTCCGTAACTGTAACAACCTATAGTTAGTGTGTGAATTATATTGTCCCACACCTTGTCCTACAAAATGCATTTTGGTACCAAAATGTGCATGCATCATATGTCCTAGGGGGAGAAAAACAGGGTAAATCAGTTGCTGAGAAGGATCTGGGTGTACTTGTAGATCATAGGCTACATATCAGCATACAATAACAATCAGCTGCCTCTAAGGTCAGCAGAATATTATCACATATTAAAAAAAATTGGTGTGGCCTCATCTGGAATATGCAGTTCAGTTCTACCAGCTCATAGAAAAGATGCCATGGAGAGGGAAAAGGTACAGAGATAGGCAACTAAACTGATAAGGAGAATTAAACATCTTAGTAATGAGAAAAGGTTAAAATAACTAAACATATTGGGTGACATGTAAGAACATTGGCACTGACAGGTCAGTTCTAAATCGTTTAAAGTTAGTATAGAATGCACCAGAATGTATGAACATGTTCTTCTGCAGGTCATACATACAGGGCAGTGTAGTGCCAATACGACAAGTCAGGCTAAGGCACCACCTTAACCCTGGTCTGGTTGTTCTAACTGTTCTGCGCCAAAGTTTGGCATCAAAGAATCATAAATGTGTCTAATTCTATGAATGTGGTGTGGCATGCCCCTAGAACAACCCCAAATCTTTGGCGCATTAAAAAGTGTCAGAGCTCATTACAAAGGCACAAAGCCAAAGTTTGGAGTGCACCTGTTAATACATTCTTTTTGGCTCAAAGTACACCAGAAAACTGTCGCAGCCCTGTTCATACATGTCGCCCATTAAGTCATGACAGAAGTCTAAGGGAAGAGGTGGTTAATGTGTATAAATGGCTGTTTCATGTAAAAGCACCCTTTAACCCCTTAACGACCGCGCACCATCTTTTGACGTCGGCTGGTGCGGGTCATTCGTCTACAGCGACGTCTTATGGCGTCGCTGTAGACTACGGGGTTTGCGGCGCCCGGCGCCGCAGCAGCCCTGGCATCGGGGCTGTCCTGCGAGCACCGGGGTGCGGAGGAAACCTCCGCATCCCGGTGCTTTAACCCTTTGATTGCGGCGGTGCGTTAACGCAGTGCAATCAAAGGGTTCCCCTGCTCTGTCGGGTGATCAGAACACCCGGTCACCCGACAGAGCTCGGGGAACGGCTGCACAGTCAGCCCTGGGGACCTAGAGTGGCCCCAGAGCTGTCTGTAAACTAAGCCAGTGACTGTGACACATTGTGTGGTGTCCTGATCACTGCCTGTGTCAGACTGATAGAGATTAGAATGTATTAGCATATATGAATATGCTAATACATTACTAAGTGTAAAAAAAAATGTAACAGTTCTCCCTTCATGGGATTAAAAAAAAACAAAACACATAAAAAGTGTAAAAATAAAATAAAAAAATAAAATAAAATAAAAATAAATATTTAATAAAAAATAATTGTGCATAAATTACACACACAAAAACACCTACACATATTAGGTATCCACACGACCGTAATAACCTGTAGAATTAATCTAAAAAGTTATTAAGTGTGAAATGTGAACGGTGTAAAAAAAATGTAAAAAAACCCAGAAAACTTTTTTTAAAAAATTTAAAATAATTCTGCAATTATTTATAAGTGAACTTAAACTATTCCCCCATAAAGTACAACTTGTCTCGAATAAAACGAGGCCTTATCCAACTGCGTCATTGAAAAATAAAAAAGTTACAACTGTTGAAACGCAAGGAGGCAAAAACTAAAAAAAACCTTCTGGTCATTAACTACTTTTCAGGCCTGGGAGTTACGGGGTTAAAGACAATAGGTCACTTCCTCCTACAAAAACAAGGTTCAGTCTCTGAATGCTTCCTTTACCAGAAGAACTGTGAATTTATGGAATAGCTGCTCAGGAGTTGGTCACAGTAGGAACAGGTGAGGGCTTAAAAGATGGCTTAGACAATTACTTATCAAAAGAATATGAACACTTATGCAAGCATTTAAAATACTTGTTTTGCCTGTTGATCCAGTCTAATCGCCACTAAAGGAAAAAAAAAAATTTCTTTTTTAGCAGGGTTTTTTTACAGGGTTTCGCAGTGGTCACAGCTGCGACCGGGCCCCTGAGCTTGGGGGCCCCACAGGCCCCCCTTGCCACACACTGCAGAGGCGTCGCTGAGCAGCTGCTGCCCCAAACCTCGCCAGGCTACAGGCCGCTGCTGTGGGCCTGGAGTGCCGACGCTCTCTTCGAGTGTATGTGCATCCTCTGGATGTAAATACACTTGAACACTACCGCGGAGCACAGAGCGAACGCTCCCTGCTCCGCGGGATATTTTTTCACAGGCGGCATGAGTATGTCAGTCCGTCGCCTGCACGGCATGATGACGTCACGCCGCCTGTGCTGAAAAAAAAAGACGGAGACGAGCGCGAGCTTCAGGGATTCGGTAAAATGAGTACTGGTATTTTTTATACGGCGCGAATTATGGGCTGAAATCTGTCACAAAATAAGCCGTGTGAACATTGCCTAATGATATGGAAGTTGCAACATTCTTGCATGTTGCCCCCTTCATTCAAAAGGGGAAACTTACATGTTTTTCATACACTAGATCCTGCAAGCTTTTAAACTGCTAAAAAAAAAGACTACACTAAAACTATTTATCACTAGGTTACCTGTGCCAAATCACAAAATATTCCATTAGGGATTGTTCCACTACGGCTGTTGGGACAGAGTACAGCATGCATTTGATCACAGATTAAAAGCATTTTTATATGCTGCTTAAAGTGATTTTGTTAAATGTTTAGAGCAGTTGGATTTTCTTCTCTCTGATACCGAACTTCTAATCCCCTGCATAGATATCAAGTTAAAGTATACCTAAACCTTTTAAATAACTTTACAGAATAAGCTGTCATATGTACATATGAAGAACAGCAATATTTTTGACCATTGTATAACATGTATGCAGTATTTTTCACCAGTTACCCGTCTGCAGACTCCACTTCTAAATTTCAGTTGTCACTATAAACTTCACAAACACAGAGAGAAGAGGACATCCTGTTTTTCTATGTTTTAAGCACACCCTCAGAAGTAGCATGGTGGACATTATACAGCAGTACTGAACATTGTAAGCTGTGAACCCAGCACTGAGATGAGATAAAGCTTTCAGCTAGGTCACTATGTGTCTCTCTTTGCTTTTGTCTCACTCTACAGTTACTTTGTCCTCCCACCTTCCCTCTCCTTAACCCTTTAAGGACCCAGCCTGTTTTGACCGTCCTGACACAGTCCTATTTTTGAAATCTAACATGTGTCAATTTATGTGAGAATAACTTTTTGACACTTTTACCTATTCATGTGATTCAGAGATTGTTTTCTCGTGACACATTGTGCTTTAAGTTAGTAAGAAATTTTTATCCATACAATCCTTGTTTGTTTGTGAAAAATATAAAAATTTCATGAAAATTTGGAAAAATTTGCGATTTTGAAAGTTGCAAAATTTCTGCGTGCAATACAGATAATTATTCACCACAAAATAGTTTATAACCAGCATCTACCATATGTCCACTATAGTTGGCATAATTTTTTAAATGTCTTTTTTTTTTTACGACATTAGAGGCTTAGAAATTTACTAGTAATTTCTCACATTTTCAAGAAAATTTGCAATATACATTTTTTTAGGGACCACTCCAGTTCTGACGTGGCTTTGAGGGGCCTGCATGTTAGATACCCCATAAGTGACGCCATCTGAGAAACTAGACTAAACACTATTTAGGAAGTTTGATAACCCTTCAGATATTTCACAGAAATTAAAGCAAAGTGGAGGTGAAATTTCAAAATTTCACTTTTTTTGCAGATTTTCAATATTTATCCATTATTCACTGGAATACGGTAAATGTGACTAGGTAAATGCAACTTAATATCAATTCCCCCAGGTCTGCCGTTTTTAGAGATATCCCATATGTGGCCCTAGTGCATTATTTGGCTCAACCATAAGCCCCAGATTAGAAGGAGCACCTACTATACTCTGGGGTCTCATTTTCAATATGATTTTATTTAGGTGCCATTTCAGGTTTAGGGACACCCTAAGGTGCTAAAACTTAATAAACACCTAAATAGACCGCATATTGGAAACTACACCCCTTAATGAATATATCCAGGGGCGCATTGAGTATATAGACTCCACAGGTGATTCACAATTTTTTTTTAGCATAAGGCTGTGAAAATAAAAAAAACTTTTTTTTTCAATAATCTGCAATTTTAGCTTAAAATGTTTCATATATACAAGGAATCCTGGAAAAAAAGAACCCTAAAACTTTGTTAAGCAATTTCTTCCAAGTTCGGCAATACCCTACATGTGGGTGTAAACTGCTGTTTGGGCGCATGGCAGGGCGTATAAGGGAGGGAGCGCTATTTGGCTTTTGGAACGCAGATTTTGATGGGGCCATGTCGCATTTGCAAAGCCCCCAAAGTAGCAGAACAGGCGAAACCTTCCAGAAGTCGCCCCATTTTAGATTCAACACCCATCAGGGATCTCATCTTAGGGGTGTACTGTGCATTTTCGATGCACAGGTGTTCCATAGTTTATTTTTAGCTTTGGGCAATGAAAATGGGGGGGAAAAAGTTCGGTCATTGTTTTTTGAGTTTCAATTTTACAGCATTCGCGTGCAGTGTAAAAAGATGTGATAACTTTACTATGGGGGTCGGTACAATTACAATGATATAGATTTTATATAGTTTTTTCTGTTTTATTACTTTTACACAGTAGAAATACGTCTATAAAACTCAGCACTCTCACCCATAAAGCTCTCCACAGCGCTGCTCCTCCCTACATCTCCTCCCTAGTCTCGTCTACTGCCCTACCCGTGCCCCTCGCTCTGCTGATGATATCAGATACATTCCTCAATCATCCGAACCTCCCATGCCGTCCAAGATTTCACACGTGCGGCACCAATTCTCTGGAATATGCTACCGCGGGCGATAGGACATTCACAACCCTCACAGTTTTAAAAGGGCCTGAAAATACATCTTCTCGGTTCTGGCCCACCAAGATCCCTAACTGCTATCACACACATCTGTCACTCCCTGCACTTGGGCACTCACAGGCACTTATCTGTATTAGATGTACTGTCAGGGTGGGAGGTTCATCCATTTTTCATGTAAAACCCCCCCTATTTATGAAACATGTGGACCATTGTAAACTTGGGCACTTCTTACCGTATGTTTCACCATACACCCTAATAGATTGTAAGCTCTCACGAGCAGGGCCCTCACACCTTGTGTCTCATTGTAAGTACTTTTAATGTGTAATGTCTGTATGTTTACCCTTGAATTTGTAAAGTGCTGCGGAATATGTTGGCGCTATAGAAATAAAGATTATTATTATTATTATAAAAAATTGCGTTTTTATGTTGTCCTATTCTGACAGCCATAACTTTTTTATTTTGCTGTGTGCAGAGCTGTGTATGGGCTTGTTTTTTGCGGGATGAGTTGAAGTTTTTATTGGTACCATTATGGGGTGCATATGATGCTATGTTTTTCTGAGATGTTTTGAACAAAATACAGCAATCTTGGTAGTGTTTTTTATTTTTATTTTTTATAGCGGTCACTGTACGGTATATATGACATGGTAGCTTTACTCAGCAGGTCAATACGATTACACCGATACCCAATTTGTATATTTTTTTATGTTTTACTGCTTTTATACAATAAAAACACTTTTATTCAACCAGGAAAATACGTTTTTGCATCGCCATAGTCTGAGAGCCATAACTTTTAAATTTTTCTGTGCTTGGAGCTGTGTAGGGACTTGTTTTTTGCGAGATGAGTTGACGTTTTTATTAGTATCATTTTTGGGGGGACAAGGCTTTTTGATCGCTTTTAAATCCATTTTTGGAGGCCAGGGTGAAGAAAATACTGCAATCCTAGTAGTGTTTTTTATTTTTATTTTTAACAGGGCTCACCGTGCAGTATCCGTGATAAGTTAGCTTTACTCTTTGGGTCGCTACGATTATGGCGATACCCTATTTATATAGTTTTTTTATGTTGAAGCACTTAAAAAAAAAAGAAAAGTGTTTTTAGTGTGTAAAACAATATTTATGCATCGCTATCTTCTGAGAGCTATACATTTTTTATTTTTCCGTATACAGAGCTGTATAAGGATTTTTTTTTTTGCGGGATGAACTGACGTTTTAATTGGTACAACTTTGGCGTTTCTAGGAGTTTTTGATCGCTTTTTATTCCATTTTATGTGCTGCGGGATGAACAATAATCTTAATTCTGTGATTGTTTTTTTTTTTTTACGGCGTTCACCGTACGGGTTAATTAACATGACAGATTTATAGGGCAGGTCGTTACGCACGCGGCGATACCAAATATGGGTACTTTATTTATTTTTGATCTTTTTTGGGGCGATTGGCGTTTGTAAAGGGGAAAAGGGCGGTGTACGTATTTTTATTTTATTTTTCGTGTTTGTGTTTTACTTGTTTTTCACTTTTTTTCACTTTTTCACATTTTTATTTTACTTTTCCCCATAGGGGATTTGAATGAGAGATCTTCAGATCCCTCATTCAATAGGAATCAGTGCATAGCTTGTTGCTATGACTGGTTCCTATGACAACTGTCAGTCCGATGCCGACATGCCCACAGGGCACGCCGGGCATCGTGACGTCACGACAACCGGAAGGCATCTCTGCCTTCCGTGTGTCTGTAAGGAGGCAGAGCTCACGGATCGCCCGATCCGTGCGCTGCTGCCGCCGACGAGACGCGGAGGAGCGATCTCCTCCTGTGTCTCTCTAGTTATTGCGACCGATCGTGCGCATAATTAGGGTTAACCGCCCCCCCCCGGAGCGATCCGGGTCGGGGCCGACGCTGCGGGATGTCAGCTGTAATATACAGCTGACACCCCGCCGATCACGCAAACTCTGCTTTAGAGTTCGCGCGATCTTCAGGCCGGATCCATACGTCCAGGTGCGTGAACCCCCAACCCACCTGGACGTATGGATACGACTAAGGTCGTTAAGGGGTTAAACTTCTAAGGGCAGCATGTAAGCTAACACATCAGAAAGCAGATCTATCTCGAGATGGCTATTAGTATCTCAGTATTTTTAGTGAATGCCAAGTGTTGGAAAAGATAGGAAAAACAAATAGGAGCCTTAGACTAGGTCTACACTGCAAATGTCAAAATGCCGACATTTGCAGATTTGTGCAAAAGCCACGGTTGGTTTTTAGATTTGCTGTTGGCCCCGTACGCTCAATGTAACAGGGCCAACAGCAAATCTAGGCGGAATTCTGCGGAATATTCAACATATTGCATATTATGAAGGAATTTAAACATGACGGTAAAAAAATCCTTGCTGTGCATACTACAGCACAGATTTTTTTATTGCTCTCTATGCAGCACAGGGTACTGTCAGATTTTCAGTGGATTCAAAATACTGGATCCGCTGAAAATCTGATGGTATTCCTGTGCTGTGTAGACATAACTTTATAAGTGGGGAAAGATTTATTATAATCTAATCAGATATATTACAAAAATTTTTTATAGTGACTTGTACTACTGATTTATGCAAAGTTTGTTGAACGGTTAGTGCAGTGTTGGAATGGAGTGACTAGAGCCCACAGGTGAAGTTGATTCTAGGGGCAAATCCTACAACTCGTGTAAATGACTGTACATGCCTCCTATACTCCGTCTCTTGCTTTTTGCCTCTTCTGAGAATGTACATGCAGTTGAAAAACAACTCCAGGTCTTCCATGCCCAGAGGCCCACTGAGCTTGGGTTAGTGGCCATTTGAATGTTTAAATTCTGGCTGCTTACATCAACCACTAGGGGGAAGTTAGGAGTTTACAGCTTTTTTTTTTATTATTATTAAGTTCAATGTATGAACATTATGTAGTAAGCTCTGATGCTGATGATTAAAAAGAATTTAAAGTTACTTCTGTTCAGTCATGTCTCATTACAGAGCAGAACAAAATCAATCTTTAAATTAGTCACATTCCCCCACGTCTCCATTGTTTTAGTTTGCAGGCATAACCTTTGATCGCTGGCATTTTGCTTGTCTACATGTAGATATATCCTTTCCTTTTGTCTTTTAAAATTATTAAAATGTAAAAGGCACTTTGTGTGTTTAAGATTTAGGAGACTTTTACTTCTGCCGACAACTATCCACCGATTATTCAATTTGTTTGCCATGCCACCTAAAGATAACTTTATAAATCCTAGCATAAAAGAAAAGAATAAAGTCAAACATAATATATAAGCTTTAAAGGCACATTCATGCGTTATTTCCTTCTTAAAAATTCTGTGCTTGCGAGGAAACTACGTGGACTACTTGAGGCAGATTTCTGACTCCTAAACTTTAGTCAGTGCGTATACACCTCAAAGAATTGACACATAAATTCTTTGCAGGCATGGACATTAATGCCATAAACAACTTTGCTGATTTTACATTGCAGTCTATGGGAAATGTTTTGGACACTTATTTAGGAGTGTATTGGGTGCGCAATACACCACAAAATAAGATCCAAAAATGCTGTATGAACATACCCCAATAAAAATCAGGAATACTCCCACCTCTGTTTACGTTCCCTTTTTAAGATTATAAACAGACGGCCACAACAAATTTTTATACTGGGAATTGCCATTTGTGTCCCTCAAGATTACTGTGGATACCTTCTTTGTCCCGTGGATACCTATTGGATACTTTTATTTACTGATTGGAATAAAAATGCATAATAAATGTGGTGTAAAGCATATACAACATTATTTTTGCCGCAACTGTCTTGATAAATGTGCCTCAAACTGAGTCGTTATGATCTACTTCTACAGCACCATAGGTGGAATACAGGCTGCTGTAAACAGCAACTTTTATTTTTCTTATAAACCCAAAGGGCAACAACGTACTTTGGGTTTATAAGACAATACTGCCATTTCCATAATATCATTGTTGCCATGATGCACACTTAGGGGAACATGTATGAAAACTGTCTAGGTCTAAGATTTTCTTTGTTGCCCACAGCAACTAATCAGAGTGCCCCTTTCATTTTTTCAGAGCACCATGTGAAATGAGAGGGGCACTCTGATTGGTTGCTTTGGGCAACAAAGAAAATCTTAGACCTAGACAGTTTTCATACATGTGGCCCTTACTATTTCTGTCTAAAAGTTAGATAAACTTACAAACTTTACGGATGCGGCACATTTATCACAGTGGCTCATGCTGTTTAATCACTTTGAAGCATCTTTAGACTTTTTTTTAAAATAACTATCGGTTGGCTTGTGTTGTACCAAAATTCTATGCTGGAATTTTGGCACAATATTGATGCACATTGACATATTTTAGGCTATGCCCCTTCCCCTAAAGCCATGCCCTCTTTTGGCTAAGTTATATCTCTAGTCAGATGAGGTGCAAAAATGTCTAAAACAAATAAATGTTTCTCCACCAAAATGTTCTACTTTATGGTACATTTAGAAAAGATTTCTGGTTCAAACATAGAAAATGTGCTCCCATGTATTTTCGGAAATCGTTGTGTATGCTGTTCCCAAATATATACACACATATTTCATAAACTTGAACCTAAAGTTTGGCACAAAACTGTTTTTCTAATGTTATCTTTAATAAGGATCAATAAAGACATCAATGATATCTTATCAATTTATGTTGCTCCCATTATTTTACTTTTAGTAGACTGGTTGCCTTTAAAATGCAGGTAAATATATCAGTGCTTCACAGTATGTGTACAGTCATGAGAAAAAAAACGTATCTTCGAATTCTATGGTTTTATGCATCAGGACACTGAATGGACCAATCTGCACCAAATCTGGCACATACAGTTGAAACCAGAAGTTTACATAAACTATTCTTATAGAATACGGGACACTGTGCTGCAAACAGCATGTCTGTCACTAGCTTGTGCTGCCCTCAGCAAGGGTTCTCTTTAACAAGCTATTGATTCATGGGGTGTACTTAGTTTATCCAGGCCCAGTTTTTTCTTTTTGGCCTGGTTTTTGAACAATACATAATTACATGGTGGAATATGCTGTGTGTTATTCATCAGTGGTTGTATTTGCCTAATTTTAAGGCCTTCTAAAGACCATATATTTTTCTTTATTATGGCCTGATTTGTAAAACCATAGAGTTCAGTGAGGGTGTCCTTTCTTTTTCTAATGACTCTAAGAAACTCATGAATTGCAAACCACAGTTGTCCTTTAACATACAACTTTTGTCAATTGCTATGTAACTCCTATGCTGGGGGGTTGCAGTTACATAACAAGTTGTACCTAAAATAGCATTAAAACCTTTCAAAAATTCTGTGCAACAAATCCTCTCTACCATCTTTTCCTGCAAAATTAATTTACAAAACAAATTGAATATACATTTGTTAATTTTTGCTGATGTGTACTCATTTGTTTTGCATTTCCTTTTATCAGTTATTCTGTATTCAAACTAGTGATCAATGACACTTGTCTCACTTGAACAATGGATTTTGTTGTATTGACCTTGAATTTTGATTAGTATCATTCATCTTATCTCTGCCTTGTATATATTCAATATTTATAATGGAGACCTTTTTAATGTTCTCCTCAAACTTTTATTTATATGAATTGTAATTTGTTTTTCTTAATTATTAGGACAGTGTAACTAATTTTATTGATTTTCTGGTAATAATGTATCTTTCTACCCCATCTATTTATAGATATTTGGGGTGACATTTGGCGCCTACACACCTGTTCTAAATATATATAGAAGAGTGTATAATACAACAATATGAATGAAATTGTTATGCGCCAAACATGTTGATACATAGAGTGCTATGCGCCAAACTTTGTATTGCAGTTCCTCACCAAACCTTGGCGCATTCAAAAGTGTCCTGTCTGGTGCAGATTGCGCCAAGTTTGGATGTACCATTGTTCATACATTTATAGAACAGGGCAACAACATTTTTTTGGCTCAAGATCGGCCAAAAAAAATGGTGCAGGCGCGTTCATACATGTCGCCCATGGTATGTTTTCATCTCACTAGACATATGTCCATCTACTGTAGTTCAACATAAAAATTTTAAAATTTAAAAATTTTTTATAGAAAAAAAAAAACAAAAAAATCCAATGGGGGTATAGTAAAAAGGGGCTTTTTTTTTGTAGAAAGAAATTCTTCCGGGCCCTTTAAATTTTCATCACCAAAAGCATTTTTTTCAACAAAAACCCATCTCCCCACGTGGCCCCCGTGGCTATACCAAAGCAATTTTGGCCCAAAAAACTCGTAATATGACATTCAATGGAATATGCCACATTTTTTTTAAACCCGCCTCTTTTACATTTGACAGAAAAAAACTCCAAAATTAAATTTTTAGCATGCACGACCTCTATTTAAGTCTTCAGGTACCATATTATGGCTTTTTTTTTTAACTCAGAGGTACTACATATACTTATAATAATGTGTAATACTCATACTAGAAAGCTATCCATAAACTTTTAAATAATTTTTTGAATTTAACCCTCATGAAATCCCGGGGCAAAAATTTTTTTTTCTAAATAGCGTAAATGGGGTGCCCGCAGGGAATTACAAAGAGGGAAACCCAAAAAAGGGGTACAAAAAAAAGCACAAAACAGCTCTGATTTTAAATAGGGGGGGGGGGGGTTTTGGGTATCCATGAACTACAACATTTGTAAATGTTAAAAGCTTTTCTTATTACCCATAGGGTCAATTTACCTATTAAATAATCATAACCTATGAATACCACAGTATTATGATATGTTGTATTTTCCTCTTTTTTTTGTTATTATTTTTTTTAAAGGCCTTTTAAATTTTGGGGCCGTACAAATTTAATTTACTAAAAACCCGGTACAGAGGGGAGAAAAGCTGCCCGCAAAGGCTTACAATCTACCACAATTTATGTGGTAAAAAAAATTTTCTTTTGTTCATATATTTTTAATTGTTTTTGCAGTTGTTTAAACAGTGGGTTCTATATAAAACCCCCTTGGGGTTTAAAACAGTACCCCCAAAAACCCCTTCATGACAAAGAAAAAAAAACAACAGCCCAAGGGAAAACAGTCTGAAGGGGGTGGTACCTTAAAACAATTTTAAGTGATGGGCTTCTGTAAACCCAAAAATTTTTTTTCCAACAAAAGAAATGACACCATTGTATTTTTTTTCCCCCCCATTTTTTTATCTAAATTTTGTTCCCAAAGGGGTTAAAACATGCCCCTTTAATATTGTCCAAACAGCAAATATAATTTGCTTATAAATTTTTTTTTTAGAATCGGGGGAGATTTTAGAAATAAAATACTGGCAGCTAACGTATGTAACTTCAAAAAGCGCTTTAGATTTTCCCGCCTAAAAAAAAATATTTTCTGGGGTCCCATCTGTTTTACTTACCGTACTTATCTACTATTTCTGCAAAACATAAAATAATCTGCTAGATAACTATTAACAAACAGTAAATTATTAAAGGGGTTTTTTCCCATTTTCAGAAACTTATTGGTTTTCCAACCCCGTATATACCTAAATTTTTTTATACATATTTGGGGTTCCATTCAAAGGGGGTTTCCAAGGGGCCGTCATAAGTAAAAAGTGCTTTTTTTACACTTGAAAAAGGGATGATTATTATAATTTCAGACCAAAGGTGGTAGTTAATATTGAAACCCGCAAGTTTTTGAAATGGGTTTTTCCTGCTGCGTGGTTTAAAATGTATTAGGGGTGGACAAAAGGGGGTTTTTGTGGGAAAAAGCAACGGTAGAAAAAGTGGTCTACTAATTGGGGATTTGAACCCTAACAATTTTTTTACACCCTTTTTTTTACAACTATATATATATAAAGCCATATATTTGCTTTTAGTATATTTCAAATGATGGGTTTTGGGAAATTTTTTTATCTTAATTCATTGGATTTGTGTTAAATATATCATTATTAAAAGTAAAAATTTTGGTGAGGCTTTTTCTTGGGGATTTTGGTTTTTGATTACCAACATAAAACATCCCTTTTTTGCAAAGGCCTCCCGGGGTTTTTGGGAAACGAGCTTAAACCTACTAACCTTGCCCTATCTGTTTCAACCCTGGGAAGAGTTTTTAAATTCCCGCAAAAAAAAAAAATTTAAAAAAAAGGGTAAATCCCCAGGGTTTTAAAAAATTAAAAGTCAATTTTTGTTCCTCCAAAAAGTACCCAAAAAATAAAGAAAATTTTAATTATTGCCCAAGGGACCGTGAAATTTTAAAGACTTTTTTTCAAAGTAACCCAAAAAAAATCAACTTTTATTGCCAAATTTTACCCCTTAAAATGGAAATTTTTAAAATGTCCTTTTAAAAATTTTTAAATTAATCCCCCACCATACTCCCTAAAATTACAATAAAAGGGGGAATGGGTATGTCCCGGGGTTGGGGGCTGACGACCCCCCTTTTTTCAATAGGGGGTCTAGTATTTAGTTACATGTGTTCAAAAAACTGGCTAAAAAAGAAATTTAAGAGAGCAATCCGCTTGATCTTTAGTTTCTTGAACCAAAATGTAATTTTTTTAACCCCCCTTTGGGGGGAAAAATACAAACTGGCCCAACCCCACCTCTGGGGGTCTTGGAAATTGGGGAGGGGCAAATGTAAGAAATTTGATGGGCTAAGGGAGTAAAGATAAAAGTTCTGTACAAAAACCCCTCGTTGGTTTTTCCGCAGTGTTGGGGGGTAAATGTCAGGGTCCCCTTTGGGGTTCTAGGGATTGCAAAGGTTACAGTGTAAATCCCTGGGGGAAAGGGCAGTAAAAAGGGGTTTTATGCAAAAACTTTGGGGGTCTAGTTCAAATGAAAGGGGTTTTTTTCACAAACCCCTTGAACTGCACAGTAAAGGGGTAAAATCCCCTCTCCTGCTGTCATTTAAAATGCAGTCTGGGGGAAATAACCCTTCTCTTTGGAAAAAACCCCAAACGAAAGGGCGCTCCACCACTGCCCCAACTAATAAAAAGTGACAAATAATACTACTTATCATATTATTGTACCCCCCAAAATTAAACTACTAAATGCTGAGAGGCCCGGGGGAAAATAACCCCCCTGATCCAAAAGGAAGGTTTAAACCCCTAGCACTGCCGAGCTGAATAGCATAGGTCCTAATAGAGTTGTGGGTCCCATAGCAGCAGCTACGGCTGCTATGGCGGTAGTTTTGATAAACACAACACTCATCCCTGCCTGGTGTGTATAACAAAACAGTGGATAGTGAGTAAGGATGAAGTGCAATGCAAGCTCCCCTGCTACTATATTTACATATCTTTCCAAAATCACCAGTTTCGTATAAGTTGTATAAGCTAAGTGTCACAGGAAGCTTGTGTGCTACATTGCCAATTGAATATGGAAGGGTCACGTTTTGCTAAAAATGGGTTTCTTTAATTTGGTTACTAAACTGGAGATACATTTTGTTTTAGTACCAACATATTTTTTTTGTCCATCTCAAATTCTCTTCCTTCAATTTTTATTTGTTGACAAAGTGATAAGATATCAAGTTAATAATATACGACGAATGTACTTTTACAGAATCAACTACAGACGAAGGAAACAGACATTCATATTCGTCTTTTATAGTAGAAAAAAAAGTTAAATCAAAGCTATTAAATGGTGCCTGGTAGTATAAAGAATGTAACATAATGAATAGATAATAATTCTCTTCAGGGAATTGTGGTATATAAAAGAGCTGTAACTGATCCTTCCCCAAAATCTGCTATAAATCAAAGGGGTATCTTTTAATTTATACGTATTTTTCATACATATAGGACAAATGAAAAACCACTTTGGCTATTCTATTTACTTCCCATTTTCCACTGTGTCATTTGTGTCAGATACATAGTTCAAGAGCTCTTAGGAGACAATCTGTATATGTTTAACCACACAATGTGTAAAAATAATGGTCCATCATAAAACCAGTCAAAACCGCAGATCATCCAGCTGAAATTGAAGAGATTGAAAATGTAGATAAATCTTTAACGGACGGTGAAAGCTCAACTCCAGATGGCAATAAAACAGACAAAGTAAAAGTAATATTAGGACACTCTTAATCCTTCTTTATAAACCCAGATTGGGGAAAATATAATTTAACTATTTTAGTTCTCAGAACTTTCTTGGAAATCTAGAACTAGATAAGACATTTTAAATACATGTTACAATGGGAATAAAGAGTAGATTTGTTTCCAAGTCCAGGCTATGATGAAAATAAAGTTTAGAGCTATTTCCTTCATTAACAGATATGGCCTGCTTCCTGCAGCTGCGAGCCAGTTCTGTCTGCAGATACAAATGTAGATCCTATTAGTTAAAAAAACAACTAATTTTCTAATTAACTTCTTAACAACTAAGCCTATTTTGGCCTAAAAGACCAATTATTTTGTTAATTTTATCATTTTAGTACTTAAAGAGCTATTTTTCTGTAAATGCAACTGTTTGAGCTCTTGTTTTTTTTGTGTGGGATGGATTGTACTTTTCCATAGCACTATTATGGGGTACATACAAATTATTGAGTAACTTTCATTAATTCTTTCTGGGAATTGTTGCTTCTTGCATTTCAAAATCCTGTTTCTTTCAATATGCAGTGTGACTAATACACTATCTATATTCTGTGCATAGGTATGGTTATGGCCAATACCAAGATCAGCTGTAGCAGAGTTTAGCTTGGTAACGATATCAAGGCTTTTTGTGTTATCTGCTCTTATCTTTTAACAAAAGCCATGGTGCACTATCTTTAGTTTTGTTAAATCTCTCTATATAAAATGTTTTTATTCAATTCTACTATTAATATAAAAACACTTTTAAAGAAAATACATTAATTTGTCTTTCAGTTGCTGTAGAATCGCAACCTTTTTTAACTGTACCTTCAGTGGACATGTTTTTTATGGTAGCATTTCTGGTACATGAGATCCAAATGAAGCTTAATATCCCTAACTTCTGAGATTTTTTTTAAAGGGGTCTTCCCACCATGAAAGGTGCATAAATGTGATGTAAATAGCACTTAACATTTATTTATTTATTTTAGATGGATAGACATTTTTTTCACCATACATTTTCAGTTACATGTTAACTCTACTATTAAAGTATGGTTTTTTAAAACCACTTTTTCTGAAAAATAAAATCTTTTTTTTTACAGTACACTTAATTTTAAATAAACATTATTTAACCTTACCCATTTCTTTTTCTGAGCAGCTAGGATACTTTACTCAGCTATCATTCATGTGACCACATCTATAATGCCTTGGTGTAATTAGTTTATCAAAGCATTATTGCCTGTCAATGTAAAACTGAATCATGCATATTGATTTGGGGAATTAAGGAGAATATGTATATAAGTGAAGAAAATAATTATTTGATCCCTTGATGATTTTGTAAATTTGATCACTTGCAAAGACACAGTCTAAAAGTAGGTCAATTTTAACATTGAGAGATAGAATATCAAAAATAAAATCCAGAAAATCACATTGAATAAATTATATAAATGTATTTGTATTTTGCAGTGAGAAATAATTATTTGATCCCTCTGGCAAACAAAACTTAATACTTGGTGGAAAAACCCTTGTTGGCAAGCACAGCAGTCAGACGTTTTTTGCAGTTGATGATGAAGTTTGCACACATGTCAGGAGGAATTTTGGTCCATTGCTCTTTGCAGATCATCTTTAAATCATTAAGATTTTGATGCTGTCGCTTGGCAACTCGGAGCTTCAACTCCCCCCATAAGTTTTATATGTGATTAAGGTCAGGAGACTGGCTAGGCCATTCCATGATAATGTGCTTCTTTTTGAGCCATTCCTTTCTTGCCTTGGCTGTATGTTGTGGGTCATTGTCTTGCTGGAAAACCCAGCTAAAACCCATTTTTAATGTCTTGGCGGGAGGGAAGGAGGTTGTCAGGATTTTACGGTACATGGCTCTATCCATTCTACTATTGATGCAGTGAAGTAGTCCTGTGCCCTTAGCAGAGAAACTCCCCAAAAATATAATATTTACTCCTCCATGCCTGACAGTGGGGACAGTGTTCTTTGGGTCATAGGCAGCAATTCTCTTCCTCCAAATACTGCGAGTTGAGTTAATGCCAAAAAGCTAAATTTTTATCTCATCTGATCACAGCACCTTCTCCCAATCACTCACAGAATCATCCAGGTGTTCATTGGCAAACTTCAGATGGGCCTGCACATGCGCCTTCTTAAGCAGGGGGACCTTGCGGGCACTACAGGGTTTTAAACCATTATGGCGTAATGTGTTGCCAATGGTTTTCTTGGTGACTGTGGTCCCAGCTGCCTTGAGATCATTAACAAGTTCCCCCTGTGTACTTTTAGACTGATCTCTCACCTTCCTCATGATCAAGGATACCACATGAGGTGAGCTTTTGCATGGTTCCCCAGATCGATGTCGATTGACAGTCATTTTGTATTTCTTCTATGTTCTTACTATTGCACCAACAGTTGTCTCCTTCTCACCCAGCATCTTACGTATGGTTTTGTAGCCCATTCCAGCTTTGTGCAGGTCTATGATCTTGTCCCTGACATCCATAGAAACCTCTTTGGTCTTGCCAATGTTGTAGAGGTTAGAGTCTGACTGGTGAATTAATTCTGTGGACAGGAGTCTTTTGTAAAGGTGACTATTTAAAACAGCTGTCTTTAATGCAGGTAACGAGTTGATTAGGAGCATCTAACTGGTCTGTAGGAGCCAGAAGTCTTAGTGGTTGGTAGGGGATCAAATACTTATTTCTCTCACTGCAAAATGCAAATAAATTTATATCATGTATACAATGGGATTTTCTGGATTTTATTTTGCATATTATATCTCTCAATGTTAAAATTAACCTACCTTTAAAATTATAAACTGTTCATGTCTTTGTCAGTGGGCAAACGTACACAATCATCAAGGGATCAAATAATTATTTCCTTCACTGTATACACTGGGGCTTTATGTATGAAAACTATCTAGAAGTAAGACTGTCTTTGTAATCCATGGCAAACAATCAGAGCTTAGCTTTCATTTCATATAGTGCTCTGTAAAAATAAAAGCTGAGCTCTGATTGGTTGCTCTTGGCAACAAAGATAGTCTTACAGCTTGACAGTTTTCATACATAAGGTTCATGAATAGATAGTAGTTCTCTGCAGAGAATAGTGTTATATAAAAATCTCCCCAGGATCTGGTATAAATTTGTTTTAATTTTCATGTATTTATTATACATATAAGACAAATGAAAAACCACTTTGGTTACGAATGGTCAGACTATTCATAACCGTTTACACCAGCGTTGTCTGCGTGCTTGTTGACCTGACCGCACCACCAGTCAGAGGCATCATCATCATGCATGGGCCTTGAATTAAAGTCGATTCACTCGAGCAGAAATTATAGCCGCCAATGATGCTGGATGCGCTCTGCATCAACCGCTGTTGTCACCAGATGATCCTTTGGTGGTGCTGGTGTTACAGTGTGGGCAGGTCAATACACTTTGTGAATGGTACAGTGACAAGCCTCTACTACTTGAATAGCATAATTAATCCAGTCATTGTGCCTCTGCATGAACAACACAGGGCTCATTGTATCTTCATGGATTACAATGCATCGAGGTCGCATCATTAAGAAAGAGCTATTGGAGACTGTGGGAACTCCAATGAAGTGGCCTGTACTTTCTCCAGACCTGAATCCCCTAGAAAACCTATGGGGCCTGTGAGTCGCCATGTAGAAACTCGTAACTCTGTATCCCTGAACCTCAATGACTAGAGGGGCGCCCTTCAAGAAGAGTGGGATGCCATGCCTCAGCAGTCAATAACTCGACCTTAATGTCGTTTTTGAGACATTGACATTTTTTATGGTGCATACCCTCCACTGTTGTTGGCTTTTGTTTCATTAATGTTTGAGATGAGAAAACATTGTATGCTATGACTTAAATGGCCTACTTTCAGGATAAAATATCACTGTAGCCTGAAATTTTTATGCCATCAAAGTTTGATAGGTGTGGGTCCTACATCTTACACCCTCAACTATCTTGGGAAATCGGCCCCCGAAAGTTACGAATCAGAATGGTGAGCTGTCCCATTTTATGGGAGTTCAGCGTACAGGTGAGTGCTGTATTCAGCAGTACTTGGAACTCCAATAGAACAGAATAAAGAGTTGTGTGCAAGCACGACTGGCTTTCCATTTTGTTCTGTAAGGGCATGTCCCCACTGCACGGGTTTTCGGACGGTTTTTCAGCTGGTTTGCGGTTTTTCAGACCGCCTGAAAAACCGGCTGAAAATGAGCACAATGGTGCCCTATGGAAAACCTGTGCAGCAGTCCCCACTGCACGGGTTTTCCGCCCGGCAGTTTAGCCGCCGCCTATCCGGCGTCAAAAAATTGTAGTAGCACCATCTCCCGTCCGGTTTCTGGACGGAAGATGTGCATCTCAATGGGAGGGGGCAGGGCTTTTCTCCGCTCATCGCGGAGAAATGCCGTCCCCTACGCGACCGTGGGGACGGGCGCAAAACAGGACAAATACCGGCCGGTATTTGTCCTGTGCCATGTAAACGCGCCCTAACTTTTGGGAACCTGTTCCCAAGATAGGTGTGTATGCCAGAGGTAGGACTTGCACCTACCAGACTTTGATGGCATATTTTATTGATATGCCATCAAAGTCTACAATACAAACACCCCTTGAAGTTGTGTCCCATTTTGTAGACTTATGAATTCATGCCCTCTTAGTCTGAAAAACTGCTATCCCATCCAGACAGCACTCCCATCTACAAGATGGCAGCTAATGGAGGAGTATGTGATAACTCATACATCCACATCAGGCAGTGTCACATCAGTAATAAATCACTCACGCATTGGCTCTATGGACACTACCAAGTTTGTCTCAGCTTGTGATGCTATGGAATAATCATGTGTGAACATGGACTTTGTGCTTAATACAGGTTGTATGCCTTTATTATATTATGTACTGCATAAACATCTAAGAGTGTCCTAGTCACATCTGTGATTCAGTGCTGAACTTCACATATATTGTCGGTGAACTGATGTCTTATATTTGTTTCTAAATCTTGTTGACCTTGCAAGGCTTCCCAGGGTGTGCTGCTCATAGGCATGTGATTACTGTCTGTATTTGTATCTTAATATGGTTTACATGCATTATTTAAATAATTAATGCCTTTGGTGCCACTTTGTGGCCTTTGTTTGTAAGGTTCCACAAATGTTTATTGTTTTCTGGCTAAGAGGAAGTGAGATGCATTGTGTGGTGAAGAAACTCATTATCACCTCATGTCTGCACAGAGAAGACATCTTGCCATCTTATCTTACCCCTTGTTGGAGTATAGCAGGTAAGCGGTTAGAGTATAAATATGTCTAGCTATATCTAGCTTCACAAGCACTGCTAGTACAGATAAGAACTTGTTGTATGTAGTTATGACATATTATACTAAGCTGTGTTTCAACTTGGCCTGGACATGTCATCTACCATGTAAAGTTACACTGTATTTGTACTTTGTACACTGTTTATATGTTTGTTACAACCAGTCTGTGTATATTCTAATATACGTTCTTGTTTTTTCTCCAGTTTTACTCTAATTCTACATCCGTGTTAATAAAGCTACAGACTTCAAACACGGTCTTAACCCCTTAACGACCCTGGACGTATGAGTATGTCCCAGGGTCGCTAAGGGGCTTTGTGGCTGGATCGCTCCGCGACCCCGCCACACAGCTGCCGGGTGTTAGCAGCTGATCGCAGCTAACACCTGGTGGTTGCAGCATGGGAGGGCCGTGCCGGTCGCGCTGTTTAACCCCTTAGACACCGCGGCAGAGATGGCCGCGGCGTCTAAATGGATGGAAAACGGTGCCGGCACCGTTTTTCATGGCGATCGGGGTCCCCGTAGCATAACTGCGGGGTTCCGATGCTTAGACACCGCAGCGGGAAGACTTCTGAAGGCCTCCATCGCTGCCATGTTCTCGTTTGCCTCACTTCCGGCCCCAGGAAGTGAGGCCATCTTGGTACAGCCTAATGCATTGTTTATGCCATGCATTAGGCTGTATTAACGATCGCGCCCCCTAGTGGTGAAGCACCATAGGGGGACTCAATGTTAAAGTGAAAAAAATAAAATGAAGTTTTAAAGTACAAAAAAAATTATTAAAAGTTCAAATCACCCCCTTTTCCCCATTTTACAAATAAAAACAAATAAATAATAAAAAAGTTACACATATTTGGTATCGCCGCATCCGGAAAAGTCCGATCTATAAAAATATAAGATCATTTATCCCGCACGCTGAACACAGTAGAAGAAAAAAAAATTCCAAACGCTAAAATTGCGTTTTTTTGGTCATTTCATGCCCTATAAAAATTGGAATAAAAGTGATCAAAAAAGTTGCATGCATTCCAATCTGCTATCAATAAAAAGTACACTTCAGCCTGCAAAAAATGCACCCTCCCTGACGTCCGTAGGTGTTAGTACAAAAAAGTTATTGGTCGCACAAAATGGCGCCGGGGCAAACATTTTAAAAATAGAAAATGTTTGGATTTTTTTTTATGGTACCAAAACATAACGGAAACCCTACATGTTTGGTATTGGCGGATGCGTATCAACCTGTAGAATACAGATAACACATTATACCAAAGATTGAATGCTGTAAAAGCAAAAAACCCGCAAACATGGTGAAAGTACTTTTTTTTTCACAATTTGTCCCACTTGGAATTTTTTTTGCGGTTTTCCAGTATATTCTATAGTACAGTGAATAACACCAGAAAGTACATCTTGTCCTGCAAAATAAAAGCCCTCATAGGTCTATGTAGGTGGAAAAATTTAAAAGTTATGGCTCTGGGAAGGCGAGGAGGGAAAAACGAACGTGTCAACAAAAAAATAAAAATAAATTAAGGGTTTAATTATTGACAAGTAGGAAGGTGTTTAGCTGCCAGTTGAGCTCCACATAGACCCCGGGGAAATGTGAAATGGGGCATGACACAGGGGCTACACTGTTGAAATAACTATTTGGTGATCTAGGAGCTCATATGCTCTTTGTGTACAGGGGCTCTACCCTATCAATATCCACCTCTGACCAAAGAGAAATACAAATATATATTACAAATATAATAAGATATGTAGTAAGATGCAGAATACTGTAAATAGGTTGTGTAAAAGCGAGGTTTGACTCCATGTCCACATGACATCACATCCAAACACCAGAATTTCTAAAACATCAAAGTGTATAATGAGTTCAGCATTCCTAATGTTTACAGTCAAATGAACCCAGAGGAATTTAAATGCCTGATGGTAAACAAGGAACGTGTTGCTTAAAATTCTTCCCATTCCCATGGGGCAGCTTGTGTCTCACTACAGCGCAAAGTATAAATTATGGAAATATCATGACATTTCAAACATGTGTACATTGTCATCAGATATAAAAAGCTGGATAATATCAGACAGTCCACGTATAATCTAAGCATTGACCACATTTACAAAAATTAAAGCGGACCTCTTAGCATATGCTGCCTTATTAGCTGGTATTAACCAAACAGCACAGTATTTTTTCTGCCATGTGGTCTAAAGTGGGTTTCCCAGAATAGAGAGGGCTCAAATTTCGGGTCCAATGTATTCATGAGAGGAATAGTCCCATGCTAATGTGCATGTAGATATACAGCGGCAAGCTTTCAATCACTGCTGACAGGAGCCATAAAGGAGATGAGAATGCTCACCACATGAATTCAGCAAATTCATGATAATGTTTAATTCTTTTATAACTGCTACAAAGTAATCAAGTGCCACAATATTTTTAGGGAATTATATGACCGCTCTACAAAGCATTGGTGCAGCCACATCCGCAACATGCAGTTTAGTTTTAGGCAGCAGTTCATAGAAAGGAACGGAAAGAAAAGCAACTGAACTGATAAGAGGCTTGTGTCACACTTGTGGAGTGGACCCTCTGGACCACCGCAAGCGGTGGTATAAGCTACGTCAGGGAGTGGAGTCCAAGGAGCTTCCCGGTGTTCGGCAGAGTCAGCCGCCAGCCAGCTGGTCTTGTGCGGTGGGAGATTACCAGCTTGCTACCCATGATGCGACTTGCTTGTAGTGGCCACCAGGCTAGCGTGGCACATAATCAGCAGGCAAGAACGTAGTCAGGAACAGACAGGAAGGGCAGGGTAGGGACAGGCAACATGGTCAGGAGACACGGGCAGGTGGTCTGGAATACGGAATAATGCAACTCTCTCTCTCAGAAGACACCAACTAAATAATACCAACTAAATAACACCAATGATCTCGCAAGATGCAAGTGGCATTAGCCCTTTAAATTTCACAGCGCTGGCACAGAGCAGAGGATCCAGGCGGAATAGAAGCATGGAGAGGTGAGTACAGTGTGAGCCAGATAGGGGAGACAAAGGTGCGCACACATGCCCTGGTATGGGAGCCGCGGCATAACTCGTGACAGCTTGGATCATGTTAGTTATATGGAAAAGAAAGAATTAAACTTATTTAGTCTTGCAAAAAGACATTTTTGTGGAGACATGATTAATTTGTATATGTATACAAATAGCCCCTACAAAATATATGGGGAAAAGCTGTTTCATGTAAAACTCCATCAAAAGACAAGACGCACTCCCTTATAGAAAAAAAAAGTTCAGTCACCAGAGGTAACAAGCCTTCTTTACCATAAGAACTGTGAATCTGTGGAATAGGCTCCTTAGGTCACACTCATACACATACTGTTGTGGTTTACAATTAGAGGTTATGCATTAATGGTAAAATTGCTTTAGTGATCAGTTTGGTTCCATTATTATCTTCCCACAGTTACATTTCTTTTGTGTCAGTGACTTTGTTTTGAACCTTAAGGAGGTTTTCTCACCATGCTGTTTCACTGAGTCACAAGCAAGTTTATACTCACGCTGCCTTTGTTAGGTTGTGGGTGTTTCTATAGCAGTGATGGGCATATTAAGCTCCCCTCTAACTACCTGAGACTTTACAAAGACGCAGGAGATCTATAAGTGCAGGAGATTTCATCTTCAGTAAAGATAGCTATAAGTGCTCTGATGAGCGAAAACAAATGCTTATCTGTAAACAAAATCTAATCTTTTTAGGGTATGTTCACACAACAATGTCAAAATCCTCATCCGATTTTACCATTGAAAACTGCGTTGGACGACACAGTTTTCAAGTACTTTATGTGGATTTTGAAATAGCTTTTCCCAACTGATTCACGGTAAAAAAAACGAGTCTTATTTGGATGCAATTCTGACATAGAAATGTTCGAGACGTGTTTTTTCACTTGAAATACTTTTAAAAAATGGTGGTTTTGAAATCTGACCTCAAGAAAATCTGAGTCGTGTGGACTATAACTCGGATTTTCAATTGGTGTCTAAGGGGATGGTTTACAGTTGGATTTTTATTGTTTTTCAAAACTGAATCCACTTGTAAATTGGATAGAAAATGCTTGTTGTGTAGATGGACCCTTAGGGCTTGTCCCCACGGCACCGGTTATTTGTCGGTTTTTCAGACAGTTTGCGGTTTTACAAACCGTCTGAAAACCGACAAGCAACGCTTCCCATAAACTTCAATGGAAAATCCATGCAGCAGTTCCTACTTCACGGATTTTCCGCCAGAAGTTTTATTACACAACTTATAACATGTTTATTCTTCCGCCCGGTTTTCGTGCGGAACATGAACATGTGGGTGCGAAGGGAGAGGACTTGGTTCCGCAAACCGCAGAGAAAAGCCGCCCCCCTGCATGACAAAAAAAGCCCAAATACCGGTCGCCATTTCCGACTGGTATTTGGACTTTACCGTGTAAACGCACCCTAAGGCTATGTTCACACGGCATAATTACGGGGCGAACAGTACGCCCGCAATTACGCGTGTGTTCGGGAGCTCGTGCCAATCGGCACCTACTCCCGTGGGGCAGGGGGGCCAGCAGCCCGCCGGGCCCATAGACATGCATTACTCACGGTATGAAAGCGCCCTGAATAGATGACGTCACTTATCTCCCCGCGCGTCGTATTGTACGCCCGGAGAGAGGAGGCGTAATCCATAGTTCTCTATGAGAACTGTGGATTACCCTAATTATTGGGGCGCATTTCGCCGTGTTTTGAGCGCAGTACGCCGCAAAATATGCAGCAAAGTACACCCCAATTTAAGCCATGTGAACATAGCCTTAGAGATAACGAAGTCTGCACCAGAGTGAGCTCTGTCCATGGTGACGTCACTCCCTGTTCTTTGTCTAATTAGGAAGGAAGATATGGTCATAACCAAATAAACTTGTGTGCACTCAAAGCAGATAAAATCTCTCTAATCTTATGACCAAGGTAAAATCAAAAGACCAATGCAATTAGAAAGTCTTCAATTACCTGTCCCTACATGTTGAAAGCTAATCTTTGTAATGAGAAAACAATTTAATCTACCATAACGCTATAGAAAACTCACCACAAACTATGTTTTCTTTGAGTGAGAATGTGTTTTCCATCTACTATTCATTACAAATTTACTTGGTGAATTGAAACGGGAACCTTTCAATGAAAATAACATCTACTAAATGCTAGGGTAACTAATAAGTGTCTATGTGTTATATTTTGTCAGGTCACTAATGTAGTTTGAGATAATCTTTATAATCTATAATTTACTACTGTAGAAATACTTTTTCTTTAGTGGACTTTGTAGATCAAATCCTTTAGTAAAACAACGAGTAGTGTAAGTTTTTGGTCTAAGCAAACAGAAGCGGTCAACAGTATTAATTTCTAAGGAGTCTTTTGATTTATAAGGACAAATGGATTGTGTCTGGATATCTGATGTGAATTCACAGCAACACCCCTCTTCAAGAGGTAAGTTGTCTAATGTCAAATAATACATTTACAAACTGCAGTCTGACAAATTTCAAGTCTCATCTTTGACTTTCAAAACATCATAAACTTTCATTTTGTTCAAAATGCATCTCATGTCTGTTTACTTCTGACTGTGAATGTGTCTTATTTATTGCCTTGAATACAAATATTGGCTCTGTAAACAGTTATGTGTCTCATTTGCAGACAGAATGAATTAAAAGCTGAACTGATACATTAAACCTTCTGTTTACAATTAGAAAATTCTAAGCAGTCAATCTGCTTTATTATGAAGAGATGCAGGATTGTAAATTGCTGGATTGTATTCCTGCATAACTGGACAGATTTCCCATTGAGGAGTCTGGGAAAGCTGGGAAGAAACCTACGTGAAAACTGTAATGGGTTCCATATGGGTTGTCACTAGAGATGGGCGAATCGATTCTAACGAAGTGGAATTCGTTTAGAATTTCAGGAAAACTTCGGTTCGGAACGAAGTCGAACTTTGGGGTACTTCGGGTGAACGAAGTGTGCTTTTGATTGATAAAATGGCTGCGAGCACATGGCGCTACATGGGGCAAAGCACTTGGGGGGAAGAAGGGCATAGCCTGCATGATATGTGCAGAGATGAAGCCAATCAGAGACCGGCGGGATTCTGTGACGTCACCGCACTATATAAGACCGAGCGCGCCGCTGGGAGCTCACACTCCTCTCACTGTACTGATAGGGAAGGTGCTGCCGCGGCTGATAGCTCTTACTGAAGAATTGATTTTTATATCCCGATTTCTGTGGGGTTGTCTCAGCTTGTCTCAGAGACTGTTCTCTAATGTTCTTTTTTAAATTTTTTTGGGGTATTGGATCTGAAATCCAGTGTGCGTCCACTGCAGCTGCATATACATTAATATCCAAGTGGGATCAAAGCCATTCCTGTTGTATTCATTTAAAGAAACAGGTTTTTACAATACAAATACCATTTTCATTTTTGGCTGCTCAATTCTATTGCGCAATTTTACATCCAGGGGTTAATTAAGCGTTGTTTTGCTGGTGTGCTGACCCCAAGAAACCGTCTTTTTAAACGCCAAAATATATAAATTTTTCCTGTAGCCTAATTCACAAGCAAAGGTTAATTACAACTGTATCTCTTGTTGTGTGGCGTAGAAAACACGCAATTGTAACACGCTACAAAGCTACTAGTTTGTGGGGCTCAATTCTTTGGGGAAATTACATCCAGGGGTTAATTAATGGTTGTTTTGCTGGTGTGCTGACAAAAATAAACCGTCTTTTTCAACGCCAAAATATTATCCCATTTTTCCTGTAGCCTAATTCATGTCCGAAGGTTAATTAAGCCTTTTTGTGCTTTTACATTTAGTAAAACAAAACAGTGTTTTTAACGACACATACAAGTAAATTTTCCTGGCCATTTGTGGAGCGCAATTTATATCCAAGGGTTTTACCCAAGCTTGTTACTGGGTTTTTTTGGAGTCAAAAACAGGGTGTATATTTATCATATACAGATATCATCATCAAACGTGTCTGTACATTTTAGAACAAACAGTATGTCAGACAGAGAGGTGGCAGGCTCTGCACCTGCGAGTGGCAGTTGAAAACATTCCTGGAACGGGCCCCAAAGGTCGCAGCACAGCAAGGGGGACATCGCAGCAGGGGTCACTCGGTGAGGCCACAACTGCCGCTGTCTTTCTAGCGGCTGTGTGTTGTTCAGAAACCCCAAAGGGTTCTTGATTGGTTGACTTAGGTCATCCTCTTCCTCCCCAGATGACATCTGACACCCCAGCCAAGAGCCCGGTGGGAACCTCAGAACACAACCTTTTAGTTGGCATGGCCCGGGAGGGGGTCAGCGGCCCTCACCTTTTCCTCAGCCGCCTCTGTCCCATCCGGTTCCTCAGCCAGAGGATTACTATGTGGTTTTGGGCTCAGCGCCACTATATAGCGAGGAATGAAAAATTTGAGGAGGGCAGTCAGCAGCTACTTGGCAGCGAAGAAATGGGCCAATATCGCCTGCTTCTTGCAGTAGGCGTCAATGTATAGATGTGGAGAGTGGCTTGGGAGGTCATGTTGTGAGAGGACACCCTCGGCATACCACGCCCGGTGATGAGGACAGCAGTGACGATGAAACACAAATAGATGATGATGCAGCCGACTGAAACTTGGGAGCCGGGTGAGGCAAGGGCTTCATCATCGTCAGGAGAAGAGGGCGTCAGCTTGCGCGTCAGGCTAGCAGCGGGCCAGCAAGTGGGTCGTGTGGCCATGAGTCGCAGGATAGCAGCAGTGTGAGGTCGGGACCCCAAGCGGCCACGGGGTAAAAAACCCGCTTCGCAGGTCCAAGAAAAGTAGCAGCACAGGGGCTCAGCGTTTTGGCAAGGGGGGGCAGTAGTCCACTCAGTGCGGAGCGTTGGCGGTTAAATCCGATACTCGGCGATGTGGCAGTTCTTTGCTAAGACACCGGAGGAGCCGAAATATGGGTATATGTAGAATCTGTAAGCAGAAAGTGAAGCGTGGCCAGGGAGCTAACGTTGGCCCCCACGGCCCCTGCGTCAACACATGCAGCGTACCATCCGGGGGCCTGGGAGAAACGTGGCTCAGATGTGGTGGTCCATCCTGCCGCCCCCAGCAACAGCAGCAGCGCCCAGTGGCATGCTTTGCCATTGCAGCCAGTCATGGCTCCCCACCTCTGCAGAAGGGAGCTGTTTTCTCTTTGACATCATCTCCCGGTCCGGGATGCTCCTGCTCCTCGCTACTCATGGCACCAGCAGTCGTTCAGCGAGGCGATTGCAAAGAGACAAACAGTATGCGTCCAACCACCCCAAAGGGTGCAGCAGATGACCAGTGCTCCTGTCCAAGTTGTTGGTACTGCAGTCCCTCCCTTTCCAAAAAGGGGTGGACTCTGCACCATTCTGAGAACTAATGGTTTTGGGGCCGAGCCGGATGGAGATTTCCAAGCCGTAATTTCTTTTCCAAAAGGCAGTACCAGCACTTCAATAAATATGTAGAACAGAAGGTGGGTCAGTCCTTGAGCTTATCGGTTTGTTCCAAGGTGCACGGCAGCGTGGACGTCTGGAGCTGTAACTACGGTCAGGGCCAGTACATGTCCTTTTCCGGCCCACTGGGTGAATGTGCTTCCAGCCCAGGCACACCAACAAACTTGGACAGGAGACGCCGCTTTCTCCTCCACGTTGTCAAACTGCTGCACCTGCGCAATGTCCGCCTCCTCCTCCTCCACCCCCACCACCACCTCAGCCTCCACAAGTATGCTCCATCATACCACATGTGTAGGGCAAAAGCGGTGTCACGCAGTTTCTACACCTGGCTTGCCTCGGCGAACGAAGTCACACAGGGGAGGAACTGCTCCGCGTCATGCAGCAAGAAATCGATGTGTGGCTTTTCCTCGCGCCAACTGCAAATCGGAACCATGGTGACGGACAATGGGAGGAACATGGTGTCCGCGCTGCACCGAGGAGGGATGGTCCATACGCCCTGCATGGCGCACGTGTTCAATCTGGATGAAAAAAGGGTTTCCCTGAAGTCTTCCACCGATCTTCAGAACATTCTGAAAATGGCCAGGAAACTGGGCATGCACTTTATCCAAATTCGTACAAAGCCAGGAACACCCTCCTCAAAGTTGCAGCGGCAGAACGGCCTCCCCAACACACTCTGATTTGCGATGTTTCCACCCGCTGGTATTCCAGCCTGCACATGTTGGACCGACTGTATGAACAGAGAAAGGCCTTTAACGATTTTTTGATGATCCAGGCAGACAGAAGTACTCCCCTGTGTAACTTTGATGGCTGCCAGTGGCAGCTCATGCGTGACCCCGGCCGTTTGGTGAGGCCATGTGAGGAGGCGAGGTTATTTGTCAGTCGCCAGGGACTACGGGATGAATAACATAAATTTCCCCTGCTTCATGTCCTGGAACAGATGCTGAAAAATCGTCTGGGGAGGGGAACTGGAGACGTGGCGACTACTTCGTGGCCACATGAGTCCGGTGGGGACTGAAATGGAGGAGGAGGAGGAGGACATTGGAGCAGAAGCATTGGTCTGGTGAAATGAGTGGATTTTCTACCCCGGTGACAAGAGAGGAGGAGCAGGAAGCGCTGGAGGAGGTGGATGGAGATGAGGGGAAGGATGAGGCAGATGACCCCCAAGCAACGTGGCAGTATACAGTGGAAATGGAGGCAGGGAGCCCCCCGGAGTCACTTGTGCAGATGGCCCGCAGCATGCTTATTTGCCTGGCTAGTGACAGCCGAATAGTCAGCATCCGGCAGAGGGATGACTTTGGCTCTCCACCCTATTGGACCCTCGCTACCGGTCCAAATGGGAGCCTTTTTCCCAGCTATTGAGAGGGAAACAAAAATCAAATACTATAGGGAAATTCCTCCGTAATCAGTTGGCTGCTGCCCCGTGTGGCATCGTCCCTCCTCTGACAGGTCTGACCGGGGGGTTCCTCAGCGCTCACGTACTACTGCCCTGGCTGCTGGGGGAGGTGGGGGGTAGGGCAGTACCCGCTCCATCAGTAGTAACCTAAGTCTGGAGTCACTGATGAGCAGCTTCCTTCACCCACCTAGTGAGGAGGGCAGCCGCAGCAGCAGCAGCAGCAGGACCTGGAGCAGTCCCGAACCAACAGGTTGTGGCTACTTGGCACAGCACTCTGCCACCTCGTTAGAAGATCCGCTGGACTACTGGGCAGCCAAAAAATGGATGTTTTGGCCGCACTTGCCGAGTTTGCAGTGGAGAAGCTGTCCTGCCCCGGCCAGTAGTGTGGCATCAGAGCGGGTGTTTAGTGCGGCGGGGGCCATCGTTACCCAAGGAGAACCCGCTTGTCCAGGGAAATTGGAACGCTGACCTTTGTTCAAGATGAATTTTGGCGTGGATCGGCCAGGATTTCACCCCACCCAATGCCTTAGGCGTCAGTCTGGGTTCAAACTACCCGCTCAGCCACTATTCTGATGCCGCCACCCGCCTGATGCCACACATCTGCTGCAGTTTTCTCCATCTGCCTACCACCATCTTTCCAGGGGACTGGTATTGCCACCCCACCTAACACTCTGTCATTGGTGCCACTCTATGGCCCTCATGCTGCTGCTGCTGTTGGGGTTGCCGTGACTTCCTAACTGTGTCATTTTTCCACTGTCTGACCTCATGCTGCTGCTGTGGCTGATGCCATGTCCTCCACACTGTGTCATTGTGACACTGCCTGACCTCATTCTGCTGCCGCCGTGACCTCCCCTCTCAGTCATTGTGCCACTCTGTGGCTTCCCCTGTTTTGCACCTCCCAGAATGTCATTTTGCACATTGTGATCTCATACTGCTGCTGTCGTGACCTCCACACTGTGTGATTGGTGCCACTCTGTGGCCCAACTGTTTTGGCCGCCTCCAGAATGTCTTGTGCCACTGCCTGATCTCATGCTGCTGCTGTCGTGACCTCCACACTGTATCATTGTGCCACTCTGTGGCCTAATACGTTTTGCCGCCTCCAGAAATGTCATTGTGCCACTGCCTGATCTCTACTGCTGCCGCCCGTGACCTCCACACTGTGGTGATTTTTTGGCCAAATGCCCCCGTGGCCTAATACTGTTTTGCCGCCTTCAGAATGTCATTGTGCCACTGCCTGATTCATGCTGTGTGTGTGACCTCCACACTGTATTTGTGCCACTCTGTGGCCTAATACTGTTTTGCCGCCTCCCGATTGTCATTGTGCCACTGCCCGATCTCATTCTGCTGGCTGTGTGACTTCCACACTGTATCATTGTGCCCACTCTGTGGCCTAATACTGTTTTGCCGCCTCCAGAATGTCATTGTGCCATCTGCTGGGCCTCATTACTGCTGCCGCCGTGACCTCCACACTGTGTGATTGTGCCACTATGTGGCCTAATACTGTTTTGGCGCCTCCAGAATGTCAAATTGTGCCACTGCTGATCTAATTTGCTGCCGCCGTGAAACCTCCACACTGTGTGATTGTGCCACTCTGTGGCCTAATACTGTTTTAGCCGCCCCCAGAATGTCATTGTGCCCCTGCCTGATCTCATACTGCTGCCGCCGTGACCTCCACACTGGTGTGATTGTGCCACTCTGTGGGGGTAATACTGTTTTGCCGCCACCAGAATGTCATTGTGCCATGCCTGATCTCATACTGTGCCGCCGTGACCTCCACACTGTGTGATTGTGCCACTCTGTGGCCTAATACTGTTTTGCCGCCTCCAGAATGTCAAATTTTGCCCCCTGCCTGATCTCCCTTTCTGCTGCCGCCCCTGACTCCACACCCGTGTGATTGTGCCACTCTGTGGCCTAATACTGTTTAGCCGCCTCCAGAATGTCATTGTGCCACTGCCTGATCTCATGCTGCTTGCTGTCGTGACTTCCCACACTGTATTTATTGTGCCACTCTGTGGCCTAATACTGTTTTTTCCGCCCCCCAGAATGTCATTGTGCCACTGCCTGACCTCATACTGCGGCCGCCGTGAACCTCACACTGTGTGATTGTGCCACTATGTGGCCTAATACTGTTTTGCCGCCTCCAAAAATGTCATTGTGCCACTGCCTGAATCTCATGCTGCTGCTGTCGTGACCCTCCAAAACTGTATCATTGTGCCCCTCTGTGGCCTAATACTGTTTTGCCGCCTCCAGAAAAGTCAAATTTTGCCACTGCCTGATCTCAGTGCTGCTTTCGTGACCTCCACACTGTATCATTGTGCCTCTCTGTGGCCTAATACTGTTTTGCCGCCTCCAGAATGTCATTGTGCCACTGCCTGATCTCATGCTGCTGCTGTCGTGACCTCCACACTGTGTGATTGTGCCATTCTGTGGCTTCCTCCTGTTTTGCCACCTCCAGAATGTCATTGTGCCATGCCTGACCTCATACTGCTGCGCCGTGACCTCCGCTCTCAGGGCATTGTGCCACTCTGTGGCTTCCTCGTGTTTTGCACCTCCCGAATGTCATTGTGCCACTGCCTGACCTCATGCTGCTGTGGCTGCCGCCGTCACCTCCACACTCTGTCCCCTAATGTTTGCCACCTGAGCTCTCAGCTTGTTTTTTTCCAGCTTTCGCTGGCATGACTTTATCAGGCTACATTCCGCTTGAGTTTTTTGGTCAGTTTTGCCCTCTTAAGTGCCCAGGGAATTTTATAGTGAAGCGATTCTAAGAGCGGCGGCAGTCATCTGCATGGGCTTACTAAAACACAACATTGTATGAAGACCAACCAAGCTCCCCCTGCATATTTTAGCATGGCACAACGTTCTACAGCACCCTGCAGGCTCTGTGCAGCCCGGAAATAGCTTCTTTTTAACGCGATTCGTGGGCCCAAGTAATTGGAACGAAACGAATTTTGTCGGAAAATTCGGCGAAGTGACCGAATCTAATTTTTGAGAAATTCGCCCATCTCTAGTTGTCACCCACATGTCCCAGCACATATATAATACAGATATGACTAAATATAATTTGTACAAAAGAGAACAACTCAAGAACTGGTATTTACTGTTGATTTTTCTTTTATTGTAGATTAAATGTTTTCAATCTAGATTTGTAGAATACCAACATACTTGCATAAATTATGAAATATGAAATATCGGAGCTTGAAAAAAACAAAACATTTATTGATTTTCTATAATTTTAGATCTAATATGTTTTTTATAATAGATCTATGAAATCAGAAAAAAAAAATTTGCTGACTTTATGACACCTAAGACCCAGTACTCATTTGCAAAATCCTGGTTAAATGGGTTGCCTCACTACAAAGACTAGCTTTCAACATGCAGGAAATGTTAAATCAATTTCCAAATACATTCCTCTTTTGATTGTTCCCTGGTCAGGAGATAAGAGAGATTTTATCTGTTCTGAGTGCACACAGGTTTCTCTGGTTACCATCCTGCTCTCCCCTTCCCCTTTGTCTTATCTGATAGCAAGGAGTGACGTCACCACAGGACAGCACACATGAAGGTCGGTAGATTGAGAACAGAGTGTGTTACTTCTAACAAACAAAGGAGATTAATTCATTTTGATTGCTTATTTTGAGCTCTGAAGCCTTCTGCATTATAGATTACTGTACATCTCCTGCGAGCATGTCAATTCATTTAGAAGAACTGGGAATACAGAGCTGATATCACCCACAGTCTAACCAGGAAGTGGGAGGAAGGGTGATTCTGAAGCTTCCTGTTGCTCTGAGAAACAGCATGGTGAAACAACCCCTTTAAGTAGGCTAGCATTGCACCAAATTTACTATTAAGTAACTTGCACCATTTTTGCAAACTTGCACATCTCCTACTAAACTATAGATTAACATGCTAAAATACATAATGATTTAACAGGTTACCAGTTGTAAGATTATTAATAGATGTGACTAGAATTCACAGCTGTACCAGGGTAATGATTGTTAATGTAGCTGGATTTGATATATCCGGTCGTTACTGCTTGTTCCTTGACACTTTTATAAGCAATGAAGTGAAACACTGCCATTCAAGGGAACAATCAATGATTACAGTTGTGCATATTGTTATTTTAATTATTATCACGCTTAGCAGCTCATTGGTTTAAAAATGTCTCCCGGGTATACAAAAATGACATCAAGCAACCTGTTATTTTTACTTGGCTGTAAAAAACACGTAAGAATCAAATGCTTTGATCAATTCATTGTGTGCTCAAAATCCATGTCACAGAGCGTGGCCAAACGCAGTTTGATTAATTACAAGCATTTCCATTTCTGTTTTTGTGTTCCAGTCTAATGACAGGCAATGTAAGTAACTGGATATAGATTGTCTGTGATTTATTAAGATAATAATTACTTGAAGGGTCTGCCACACACTGTGATTCATGAAAAGCATACATCTAGAACAAAAACAAACAATACGGGATCCAGATATCAATAGTTAGATAAACGGTCCCTGTCGTATATCACATAATGTTATTAAATTATAGGGAGCATAACAGGGCTAATGCAGGAAATGGAGTGAGTGGTCTGACGTGGTCTATTTACTTAATGCTAATTTGGTAATATTACTTCATCTTCCAACTGCACTCAGAATTTTAGTGTTGTATAACAGTGTTGCTTGTCCTTGGTAATGGTAATGATGACGAATTTACAGTTGAAACCAGAAGCTTACATACACTATATATAAAGACATATAAGCATGTTTTTCTCATTATCTGACATGAAATCAGAATAAACCTTACCCATTTTAGGTCAATCAGGAGTAGAAAAATTATTTATATTTGCCAAATGCCAGAATAATGAGAGAGAATTTTTAAGGCATTTTTATTACTTTCTGCAAAGTCAAAAGTTTACATACATTTCATTATTATTTGGTATCATTGCCCTTAAACTGTATGACTTTGGTCAAACATTTTGGATATCCTTTCACAAGCTTCTCACAACAGTTGGTAGGAATTTTGGCCCATTCCTCCTGACAGAACTGGTGTAACTGAGCCATGTTTGTAGGTCGCCTTGCTCGCACCTGGATTTTCAGCTTTGAATATAAATTTTCAATAGGATTGAGATCAGGGCTTTGTGATGGCCACTCCAAAACACTGACTTGGTTATCCTTAAGCCACTTTGTAACCCATTTGGCAGTATGCTTTTGGTCATTGTCCATTTGGAAGACCCATTTCCACTTAAGTTTTAACTTCCTGGCTGATGTCTTGAGATGTTGCTTCAGTATTGCCACATAATCTTCTTTCCACATGATACCATGTATTTTGTGAAGTGTGCCAGTCCCCCCTGCAGCAAAACAACCCAACAACATGACGCTGCCACCCCGTGTTTCACAGTTGGGATGATGTTCTTAGGCTTCCAAGCTTCTCCCCTTTTCCTCCAAACATAATGATGGTCATTATGGCCAAACAGTTCAATTTTAGTTTCGTCAGACCACAGGACATGTCTCCAAAAAATGTAGGTCTTTGTTCCTGTGTGCATTTGCAAACATTAATCTGGAATTTATACAGTGTAGGACTGGCCCACCAGAGAATCGGTGGATCCTCCTGTAGGCCCGGGTCCGACACAGTGGGGCCCACCGTCGCCCCATAGCACTGAGGGCCTGCTGCGGCCTCGTAATACTGAGCCGGGTAGTGGCGCAATGTAGTTACCTCATCACGCTGCTGCCTCTCTTCGGCCACACAGCTGGCTGCTGTGCGGCCAAGGAGCTGCCGGAGGAGTGTCCCGGCGCTGGCGGTATGATGATGTCACGCAGCTAGCGTCATGCAGAAAAATAAGACACTAGGCTGGGGAAGAGGTAAGGTAAGTATTAATGTTATTATTTTTAATGGCAGTTACCTGCCTGAGGTGACCTATATCTATCTATAAACATGCCTGTGGGTACCTATATCTACCTGTCTGTGGGGACCTATATCTATCTATATACCTGCCTGAGGGAAAATATATCTATATTGGTGATATGTGGTGGTATTATTCAGTCGCTATGTGGTGGTGATATCTGGTCATGATGTGGCAGTATTTGGTCTTAATTATTGGTAATTTTAGCCTTGGGATTCTGGTTTTATGTAGTGGTGTTATTTGGTTACTGTACGACCATTATTTCGTGGTTTTATACTCAGTACGTTGTGTTATAGCTTTTGATATATTTTTATTTATATTAAATGTATCATTTGGGGGCTGTTGTGACATATATCTTTAGACCTTTTATGCTTACCACCAGTGTCCTGCTGCAATTAAGTGAGGAGACTCAGGAGCTCCATCGCTCCATCTTGATTACAGATTAGTGTGATGATGTCATCACATCGGTCTGCATAAGTTAAAGCGAGACCGGGCGGGGGGACCGTACAGGTGGTGGAGACAGCGAGGCAAAGTTGGCTCCTAAAATCCACTCCTCTGGTGGACCCTAGGCACCACAATCCAACACTGACTTTATACAATATGGTTTTTTTTGGAGTAATGGCTTCTTCCTGGCAGAGTGGCCTTACAGTCCATGTTGATACAGTACTCATTTCACTGTGAATAATGACACAAATTTACCAGCGTCCGGCAGCACCTTCACAAGGTCTTTTGCTTTTGTTATTGGGTTGATATGCACATGTCCGACCAAAGCATGTTCATCTCTGAGACACAGAACCTGTCTCCTTCCTGACAGGTATGATGGCTGGACAATCCCATTTTGTTTGTACTTGTGTATAAGTGTTTGAACAAATGAACAAGGCACTTTTAGGTATGATGGACATTGCACCCAAGGATGATATCTTGGCTGATTTCTTTAGACTTTCCCATGATGTTACACACAGAAGCAGTGTGTTTCTGGTGTGATTTAAAATACATCCACAGGTGTGTCTAATTAACATCAACATAAGGTCTGTCCCAAATTGTTTAAAGGGTTAGTAATCATAGTGTATGTAAACTTTTGAGTTTGCAGAAAGTAAAAAAAATGCCTTCAAAAAATTTTCTCTCTTTCATTATTCTGGCATTTGGGAACTATAAATAATTTTGTTTCCTAATTGACCTAAAATGGGTAAGGTTTATTCAGATCTCATGTCAGATAGTGAGAAAAACATGCAGGTGTGTCTTGTTATACAGTGTATGTAAACTTCTGGTTTCAACTTGTATATAACAATTGATTTGGTTAATGTATAATAGGTCCATCAGATTTGTATGTATAGCAAGCAGAACAGCACAGAAAGTTTGCGCCTGTCGGGGCATTGCTAACCCAAAGGAACAGAGCCATGTTGCCAATATGAGAAGAGCGAATTTCAGTATCGTAAATTTTACATAAAAGGATGAAGCCTTCAAACATTTCAAGTGAAAAGGTAAAGGACTACATGTGTATTAAAGAATATGAATAGGGCCGTCTTAACAGCATTATGGTCCCTTGGGCAGAGCTGTGCATTGGGCCCCCAACAAACATAACTGCTCACAATAGTAAATATATACGTTACACTGGCATAGAGACCACATAGTGTTCAGACACCATCTCAGGTCATAGAACATGACAATGAATACAGCACTGATCCAACACAGAAGGAAAATAACCCCTGACATCCCAGGACTCACAAGAGATGTCTTCTCTCATGAGTCGTTCATTTCTGTGATTATTTGTTCTCTCTCCCTTCTCTTCTTCATCGGATCCAGAACTCCCAGCCACAACTTGTCCCTGCAGAATTTGCATCACAAACGTCTTAGAATCCTTACTTTTCCAGCACCTGCCTATCAATTCCTACCTGTAGTATGGGAGCCCCCCAATAAGTAAGTAGGTAGTAATGTTGCCCACCATTAAGTAAGTAGTTATATAGACCCTATTAGGTAGGTGTCTAGGCCCACTGTAGGTAGGTATAGTACTCCCCTTTAGGTAGATAGTTATATATGCCCCTTGTGGGTAGATATACAGTCCCCCGTAGATAGTTAGGTTTATATACCCTCTGTAGGTAGATAGGTAGTTGTACAGCCCCGTGTAGATGATAGGTATAAATGTCACCCTTGTAAGCAGGTATACAGCCCCTCGGTAAATAGATAGGTAGGTGTATTATATGCTCCTGTACAGTCTCCTGTAAGTATATAGCCCCCTGTAGATAGGTAGGTATACAGCCCCCTTTAGGTATATAAACAGTCCACTGTAGATAGATAGGTATACCATCCCCTGTACATAGGAATACAGCCTCCTGTAGATAGGTATACAGTCCCATGTAGGTAGATAGCCCCCTCTGACTGGTTATAAGAAATAAAAAAACTATACTTACCTCTTTCTGTTCCACCGTTGAGGATCTGGCTGTGGGAACTAGTATCCAATGTAAGCGGCATGATGTCATTACAACACCTATGTCAGGACGTGCCTTCTAGATTCGCCGCACAGGCCAAGTGTCACTCGGGGCAGTCCGCTCCCAACCCTGCTTCGAGGCATCAGTTTTCACTGCTGGCTGATGGCGCATGACTCTTTCCAGTGCAGGCAGGCTAACAGTGAAAAAATAAAGCCCAAAGCTCCTGTTTCCACTGGACAGGGTAGGTGGCTGCCCAGGTGGGTCACATGTGCTCATGGGCCCCCGGGCCACCTAACCTGCCCAATGGAAAAGACAACCCTGATTAGAACCACATTTAGAAAGGCACTTTGTAGGGTGTGGTACCTGAAAAACGTAAAGAGGTTTGTACATCTTAGCTATTTACAGCATACCGATAGGCTATGTCATAAATGTCTGATAGGTGCGGGTCCCAGCTACAAAGAGTAGGTTGCGCTTGTGCACGACTCTCAATTTTGATCTAATGAGGTCCCGAGTACAGGTGAGTAGTATGTTCGGCTGTACAAGGAACTCCCATAGAACTGAATGGAGAGTTGTGCACATGCACGACCTACTCCCCGACCTGAACAGACTTTCTTTGGTCTTTTCTCACACTATTCAATCGGTATGCTATAAATGTCTTAGATGGGAAGAACCCTTTAAATTAATTTATTTATGTTTTTTCAAGCTCCACTCTCCAATGGCTGGACTTTCCATCAGACCTATTATTTTTCTTCTGGTTATTGTAGCGGATGTCTTTTTATTGAGATGCTTGTTTTGCCTGTGGCTGCTAGAGTATTGTGTATCATCTCTTAGTCACTACCGCTTTGCCAATTACCACCCTGCTTGAGAATAGAACAAAGAGCATTGCAACAACATCATTTAATGTGCCAATCCCATTTTAAGGATATGTATTTTTGGGGATTGGGGGTTGTTTGAATGTTTTTAATTTTCACAGTCATGCAGTAACCATTGAGGGGGGTACAGGGTTAGGGGAAGGTCCACATGGCATAGACCAAATACTGGTCTTAAGAATCCAGCCGGTATTTTTTCGTCTTTTGCGTGGTTTTGGGGGACGGTTCTGTCCACGGTTTGCAGATTCACCTGCCCCCCTCAACCATTGAAATGCATACCCTCCACCCGAAAACCTGGTGGAAGATTGTGCATGTTCTGAGTTTTTCGGAACACCGGAGGTGTAAAAATCCGTCCGGCTGAAAATCTGTTCAGTGTAGAATTGTCTATCAAAGTCTATGTGGATGGTTGACAGTCAGTTTTCAGACAGTTTTCAAATTCGAAAACCATCTGAAAATCCGTATGAAAACCTTGCCGTGTGGACATACCCTTAAAACCCCATCCATTGCAGCATTCCTCCATGCAATACTTTCCATGCTCCTTTCCTGAATTCTGTGTAGGCTTCACTATGTGTTAGACAACATGCAGGCATTTCAGTAGTCGGGACTCGAAGTATGGAAGAAATTGACTAAGGTGCCATTATTTAAAAATACAGTGGGTTGCAAAAGTATTCGTAACTCTTGAACTGTTCCACTTTTTAAACATTACAACCACAAACTGAAATGTATATTACTGTTACTTATGTGATAGAGCAACACAAAGTAGAAAGTATTTATGAAGTGTAAAGAAAATATATTCTTTTCCATCTTTTGGAAATAAAAAAACTAAAAATTGTGACTTGCATATGTTTTCAGCCCCCTTTACTCTGATACCCCTCAATAAAATCCAATTGCCTTTATTTGAAAACCGTCTGAAAGCCGACTGTCAAGCTTCCACATAGACTTTAACAGAAAATCCATTCAGTAGTCCACACTGACCAGATTTTCTGCCAGAAAGTTTTTTACATTGCCAGTGTTCCGAAAGACTTGTTTTCGGATGGAAGATATGCATTTCAATGCTTAAGGGGGACGAACGAAAAACCGCGGACAGAATCATCCCCTAAAACCATCCAAAAGACCACAAAATACCATCTGAATTTTTAAGATAGAACCCGACTGGTATTTTGTCACTGCCATATGGATGCACCCAAAGTGTATAAAACTAAAGAGGATTATAGGAGGATGAAATAATTAAGAGTAAGAAACAAATGCAAAGATATATAGGAGAGTCTACATCTTAAAAGAACTAGAAAATTGATAGCTTGAAGCCTTAGCATACTATATGTCAATCAGAAAGCTAAGAATTATGAGGTTCTTACCGTAAGTGAAATACTCTACTTCAGGAGGAAGTGTGACCAAAGATAGATCACTTTCTTGAATATTTTTGTCCACATACTGTTGAGCTTTGAGGGCCTGCATGAAAGCTAGGAGCCTTGCAGTAAATGCTGCAATAAAGATGGAGAGCATTCCAAAATCCAGTACATTCCAAAGCTGCAGTACATATTCCCTGGGTCCTTCCAGCCACAGCTCCTTACATTCTGACCACATCATTCCTACAAAAACAAATAGGAATTCTCAGCAGATACATAATTCAGTAAAAAAGTTTTTTTGCTTTACCAGGACATACTAACATTTACAAGGCATCGTATGTACAGTACACGCTGTTGTCAAAAACAATGTAAAGAATTCCAATTTTGACACTGCAAAGGGTTAACATTAAACTGAAAGGGAAATATATCTCCGTTTGTTCAATACAACATAAATAAATGGTTAAAATATAGGCAAATAGCTCTATGGAAAAATATGATCCAATGTTATAAAAATAAGCTGTGATAAAAAAACATTTCAATAGAGCAGAATATAGGTATAAATGTTTCTCTCGAATTTTATACTGTGCTATTAGGTAATAGAATCAGTAACAGAATAATGCTTATGAGAGTAATTTAAGAAAAAGTCTTTAAAAAAAGAAGCAAAATCCTTGAAGTTTTGAAGTCATACAAGATATTTAAGACATTGGGCAAAATATAGTTCAGCAGTAGGAAGTCTGACCATTAGCAAAGTGCTGAATCACAATCACTGAGCCTCCATGTCAATACTCAAAACTAGGATCTCTTTTTCATTTTTAATTAGCATAGTAGGGCCTATTTAGCATAAAAACATTATACTCACCTCTCCCTCCACTTTCGGTCCAGTGCCCCACTGTTCTCACCAGCTGTCGATCTTCTGTTTTCTTCTTGCATCTTTTAAATGGGAATGATAGTGCTGCAGGTCATGTGCCTTTAACATCATCAGGTGACAGTAGCATCACCCTTCAGTGCTGCTCACTTGTGAATAGTAAGGAAATTGAGTGGCATGTGTCCGAAGGAAGAAAAAAGGAAACAGAAGACCGGCAGCCGGTGAGGACAGTGTGGCACTAGAACGAAAGTGAGAGAAGAGTATAATTTTTTTATGCTAAATGGGCCACACTATGCGAAATAAAATAAAAAAAATTAGGTGGACAATCCTTTTAATAATTCATGAGATACCTTTTGAACCTTTCTTTGAAAACCTAACCTGAAACTAAAAAATATTGATATGTATGTAACCATATACAATTCTAGATGCACTCTGATGACAACTCTGGGATCAGATATGAAATCTTCCTTAAAGCAGATTTGTTCTTGCCTTATGGGTTTAAAAGCCTTCATCAATAGGGAAAACTAAGCTTAAAAAATCCTTATCTCCCTCCCTTCACTCACATTTTCCCCACCTTGATGGTTATACTTGATGGACATATGTCTTTTTTCGGCTGTATTATGTAACTGGCTACCATGTTGTAATTTTTATAGTCTTTTTACAAACACCATAGAAGTGTATGACTGTATTTAAGATAAACCCCAAAAAATTGAATATGTCTCCAGAGTCCAGACGTGCTGTTTGCGTGTAAATGAATGAAAATACAAGGAACACCCTACCTAGAACCCATACCATGATGAGCATTTCCGTCCATGTGATCCTTGTTGTCTTCACTCTGAAAATCTGCTTTGGATATTCAATGACAGTGATGTTTGGTAGAGTTTTAATGCCTTCAAATCTATCTGATGCATTGAAGACAAGTAGGCACAGGAAAATTATAAAAGATGCAGCATGTGCCACAAACTTCATGAATGGGCTGCGCAGAATCTTGCCTAGCTAGAAAGAAAGAAATGTGATTACTAACTTATCTATACAAAGATAGCGAAGAAGAAAACATGCTTAGACCACGCTCACACAACAGTATTTGGTCACTATTTTGTATCAGTATTTAATAGCCAAAGCTAAGGGTGGGTCCACATGGCAGTGACATAATACCGGTTGCATTCTGTCTTAATAATCCGACGGGTATTTTGTCGTCTTTTGGATGGTTTTGGGGGACGGCTCTGTCCGTGGTTTGTGGATTAGCCCGTCCCCCTTAACCATTGAAATGAACATCTTCCATTCAAAAACCGGGCGGAATAATGAAAATGTTTTAGGATTTTTTGAAACGCCGGCAGTGTAAAAAAAGATACGATCAGTTTGGTCTACTAAATGGATTTTCTATTAAAGTCTATGTGGAAGGTTGACGGTCGGTTTTCAGATGGTTTTCAAATCCGAAAACCGTCTAAAAATCGGTATCATAAAAGTATTTGTGTGATTCACTGGACAATATTTTAAACTTAACTATGACTATTCTACAAAAATAATAAAACCATGTAAAAAATACAAGTAATAAAGATAACCCACTTAGTGGCAGCGTATAGTTATACGGGAACCAAAATTATTTCTTATGTGTCAGTCAGTATTTCTAATGTGTCGGTATTTCTTATGTGTCAGCAAAGACCGGGCAGTGATGCCTTTGAACGCTTGGGACAGATGGCAGTGAACTGTCATGTTCATTGCTGGCGGGCGCTGGAGCTGAACTATTGGGGTAGCAGAAGCACTAGCAGCTGGCACATCTGCTACCCTAGTAGTTACGCCCCTGTTCCCTAGCATGATGGCACTTATCAAGGGGAAACACTGGGTGTTTATGCAAGCTATAAATTAGATATACTGTATATAGATAGAAAGACAATAACATAAAAAATATGTATACTGCATATAGCACTGACACCAATGCTAGTGTGAACTATTGAACCAATAGGAGTGGCTGATGATATGTGCTTTATACCTGATTTACCGATACGTGCTACAGTATATACCTGACTTACAGATTGTCATATATACAGATAGAAAAACAGTCATCTAAATATATATATATATATATATATAATATATATATATATATATAGTATATATATATAATATATATATATATATATATATATATATATATATATATATATATATATAAATATATATATATAATTATATATTGGTTTAAGCTTGCATAAACACCCAGTGTTTCCCCTGAATAATTCCTGTCATACTAAGGAAAGAAGCACATCAGGATATTTTTGTTTAGTTAGGGTGTGCACTTATGTAGGTTGTATCTAGTGTTTATAACTGTAGGTTCCGGGTGGGGCTGACCTTATCAGGACGATGTCCCCATATGCAATAGTTAGTATTTAGTATAGGGTGGACCAGGGCTAGTGTATCAGACTGACACAAGAGATACTTTTGGTTCTCGTGTATGTATACACTGCCATTAAAGGAGTTATCTCCCTACAGAGTTTCATAGGATGCATGAATGAAATAGTCTGTCACTTCCTGGTTCAGACTGACTGTAATTTGTATACAGCTCCGTGGTGTATTCAACTCTGTGTTTTCAGTTGCTAATTAGTTTAGTATAGCTCAGAAGCCTCTCTGAAACTGCAAGCAGGAGGTTTTATCTGATCCCTCAAACAAATTAGTGCTGTTTACTTTAGATAAATCAAGCTTTTTACTGCCCAGCAGCACAGAGGCTGCCGCGGCCTGTGTGATGACATCACTCACTGCTATCACATAGAACAAACAGCAGGGGGGAGAGATGTTTACAGGTCGGTTACTGAGGGAACTGAAATAGCCAGGGAGGTGATTAATTCACTTGTATCTCCTTAACAAAAACAGATGAACAAAGCAATATATTTGGAAAATGTCTTTATTTTGTGTTCCCTACAATTTGAAAGCGATTCTTTGTAGCGATACAACCCCTTTAAGTGGATTATCTTTGTTACTTGTATTATTTACATGGTTTTTTTTTTAATATAGAAAGTATAAGTTAAGTTTTATTTCTTGTCCAGTAATTCATAAAATTCATTCTTGACGTAATTTCACTAATAGGCTCTGGGTTAGCTGATATTTAACCCACCTTTGACAATAAAAAGAGTTGTAACTGTTCCGTGTTTTGGACCCACTGTGAAAATGACTGTAGTATATGGGTATGGGTAAGTTTTATGCACTGTTGTACTTGTACAGATTTTACTTTTATATAATGCAGTATGTTTAGTTACAGATCTAATAAAACAACACACAAAACATATACTGGTGGTAATAATGTATTTTGTTACATATTATAAAGCCCTTCCAAGACACTAACCATATGTTCTTGTCAATTTAACTGAGAGCTACAAAACCCTTTATGTTCAAAGGAGCTCAAAGTCTGCGCACAAAAGGCAGACATGCATGAAAGTCCTTAATGTCTTAGTGCACTTAAATAACATTTCACTGCTACTGACCTTTTCAAGGTATTACATTCAATAAGAAAAAATAATAGAGTTAGACTCTATCCATGCTTTATACCACAGATGTGCATGGCTTATATACATAATATTGTAACTCTTTTCACAATCCCATGTCAGGATTAAAAACATGCCTAAAAACACATTTAAAAGGTTTAATTGTACTACAGTATAAGGAGGCATCACTGAGATAGCCATCTGAAAGCTCTTGGCTAATTCTCAGATCACGCTCTCATTCACACTGTGTTTTGGACACATGTCACAAGTATAGGTCAGGACACCGTTAAATTGTTTTCCATCATACAACAGGGCAGGCCAAAGGACTCTATAGATTAAACTGTATATTCTCTTTTGGGTCTATTTTACAGCAGAATATACTTTGTGTGCCAAACGCAAAAGTGTGGTCTACCAAAAGCATATGCTGTATACAGTGCCTTGAGAAAGTATTCCCCCCCCCCTCTTGAACTTTTCAACCTTTTGCCACATTTCAGGCTTCAAACATAAAGATATAAAATTTTAATTTTTTTGTGAAGAATCAACAACAAATGGGACACAATTTTGAAGTGGAATGAAATTGATTGGATATTTTAAACTTTTGTAAAAAATAAAAAACTGAAAAGTGGGGCGTGCAATATTATTCGGCCCCTTTACTTCAATGCAGCAAACACACTCCAGAAGTTCAGTGAGGATCTCTGAGTGATCCAATGTTGTCCTAAATGATTGATGATAAATATAATCCACCTGTGTGTAATCAAGTCTTCGTATGAATGCACCTGCTCTGTGATAGTCTCAGCGTTCTGTTTAAAGCACAAGGAGCATCATGAAGACCAAGGAACACATCAGGCAGGTCCGTGATACTGTTGTGGAGAAGTTTAAAGCTGGATTTGGATACAAAAAGATTTCCCAGACTTTAAACATCCCAAGGAGCACTGTGCAAACGATCATATTGAAATGGAGGAGTATCAGACCACTGCAAATCTACTAAGACCCGGCCGTCCCTCTAAACTTTCATCTCAAACAAGGAGAAGACTGATCAGAGATCCAGCCAAGAGGCCCATGATAACTCTGGATGAACTGCAGAGATCTACAGCTGAGGTGGGAGAGTCTGTCCATAGGACAACAATCAGTCGTACACTGCACAAATCTGGCCTTTATGGAAGAGTGGCAAGAAGAAAGCCATTTCTCAAAGATATCCATAAAAAGTCTTGTTTAAAGTTTGCCACAAGCCATCTGGGAGACACCAAACATGTGGAAGACGGTGCTCTGCTCAAATGAAACAAAATCCAACTTTTTGGCCACAATGCAAAACGATATGTTTGGCGTAAAAGCAACACAGCTTATCCCCCTGAACACACCATCCCCACTGTCACACATGGTGGGGGCAGCATCATGGTTTGGGCTTTTCTTCAGCAGGGACAGGGAAATGGTTAAAATTGATGGGAAGATGGATGGAGCCAAATACAGGACCATTCTGGAAGAAAACCTGTTGGAGTCTGCAAAAGACCTGAGACTGGAGATTTATCTTCCAACAAGACAATGATACCAAACATAAAGCAAAATCTACAATGGAAGGTTCACAAATAAACGTATCCAGGTGTTAGAATGGCCAAGTCAAAATCCAGACCTGAATCCAATTGAGAATCTGTGGAAAGAACTGAAAACTGCTGTTCACAAACGCTCTCCATCCAACCTCACTGAGCTCGAGCTGTTCACAAACGCTCTCCATCCAACCTCACTGAGCTCGAGCTGTTTTCCAAGGAAGAATGGGCAAGAATTTCAGTCTCTCGATGTGCAAAACTGATAGAGACATACTCCAAGCGACTTGCAGCTGTAATCGCAGCAAAAGGTGGTGCTACAAAGTATTAACTTAGGGGGGCCAAATTGTTTTGCACTCCCCACTTTTCAGGTTTTTTTTTACAAAAGATTTAAAATATCCATTAAATTTCGTTCCACTTCACAATTGTGTCCCACTTGTTGTTGATTCTTCACCAAAAAATTTTAATTTTATATTTTTATGTTTGAAGCCTGAAATGTGGCAAAAGGATGAAAAGTTCAAGGGGGCCGAATACTTTTGCAAGGCACTGTAAGAGCATGGCCTACCACTCTTTTCTGTCCAGCACATAAATCATATACCATTGTGGAGTAGGCCACATGTCATGGCATATGTCAGAAACCTTTTTACCACATCCTGATGTACACCTATCAGTGAACAGTCATAACCTAGTGTGAATGGGGCCTCAAATGCATACCATCTCAAACTGGCTATACACAAAACATAGCTATAGTCAAACAAATTACATTTTACTACTCATACAGTTCAACCAATAAGCCATAGTGTCTCTTTCCTCAACACATTCTATTAAGCATTTAACAATTTAAATACTTATTTTCCACCATAATTTGCAAATAAATTCTTTTCAAACCAGACAATGGGATTTTTGGGATTTGTTTTCTCATTTTGTCTCTCATAGTTGAAGTAAAACGGGTAAGGTTTATTCTTATTTCATGTCAGATAGTGAGAAAAACATGCCTATGTGTGTCTTTTTATATAATGTATGTAAACTTCTGGTTTCAACTGTATATACATTAACCTCTTTGCTCGATTTTGATTATGAAAACAGAGCTCTACAATATAAAAGAATCTCATTAACCTGCTCAGAGATTTACAACTGCTAGTCTCGATGTCAAAATCTATAAGTAGAACATGAAGAATTCAATACCCGGCTGCATGGAGCAATCCAGTAACCGACAGCGAGTAATGGTAGGCCCAAGGCGACGACCAGTACAACCAAACATTTGATGGCAATGGTCTGTTCTCGCAATCCTGAGAGGTTTTCATACCAGATTGTTAAAAGTTGTTGTTGGCAATTGGGGTGTGCCACGAACTGCAAACACAACAATAATAATGATTAATTAACAAACAAGACTTGATCTATCTAAAAGCTTTGTACTTGTTGGAACTTAATTGAAAAAATGTGCACAGTCTACATTTCCCATGTTTTAAGTTAAGCGTGAATTACTGTAGGAAATAGGAACATAAATTGTTGACACAGCATCATGAAAAGCCATAAACCGTTACAATACGAGACTCGTAATGTATGTGTCAAATATGCATGACTGCAGCAGCTACGTTCATACACACAAACCTCCTGCTTACCTAGCGCTGCCTTCAGGAAAATATATAAATTAGAAATGAGCTGCATGATTTGAACAAATACTTAGAGTAATGAGCTGAAGCAATTCATACACAAATGTACGCTGGAATGAATATGGAATAATGTTGACTATTCTTTTTCACTATTTAGATGTGGTAGCGCCACATCTACAGTATACAGAAACAAAAAGACATTTGTGAGAATCACACTCAAAGACAGTACCAGTTTATATTATTCTATGTATGTTTATATTATTCTATGTATTGTAACCATTACTGAGAGGTTGATAGAAATATAGATTACAAGCAGCTCACTAAATATTATACCACAATACAAGCTGTATGAAATTCTATCAACTGCAACTGCTAAGAGGTTATCCCAGAGGTTTGGTCCTGATTATGATCTTATTATGATGTTTTCACTAAATCCTTAAAGGGATTTTGCCACCATGTAATGATGATGTGGGATCCTCCAAAATGGGTATTTAATCACTTTTCTAAATATATGTGATTACAAAAAGTGAAAACTCTGAGAGCTACAGCATTTCTCAATCCCCCTTAGTTACCTCGAAGCTTCCCCTAGACACGAGCCAGTAGCTGACAGGCGGTGCTTGCGTGAAACACTTCTTATCTGATGACAGGCAAAATGAATGAGCTTTTAAGGCACCAGGTAGACAGTGCAGTCTGAGGCTGTGTCTTGCTGTATTGAGAATCCACTGTTGTACTGTTATTATTTCACTTAAGTTTTGAGACGCTCCCTTGGATTCCTCACTCCTCACTCACCCCCTCCCTCTCTCCCCTGCAGCTTCATGACTCAGCATGATTTGTATATATCCTGTTCCCGTGCTGATAAGAGGTAGGTAACTGGCATCTTGGCAAATCCCCTTTAATAGAGTACAGTATATAAAACATAACTTTTACTAGGACAGTTAAAAGTACATCACAAACATCAATATATCTCCAGATAAGAGGACTTGTGCAATGGTTCCTCAGAAGAAAAGACACAAATACAAAAAAAAGCTAAAAGCCATACACACTTCATAAATCTTGTACATAAAATAGATATAAAAAATATGGCACATGCACACTATGAATAGAGTAGATCTTTGGCTCTTCTGTGATGGTTTCACACAACAATCTTTGGAAAAATGCTATGTTTTGGCAGGGTTTACATGTATTTTTTTTCTTGCCCAAAAAGTCCTCTTGCCAGACATTAATTGAAACGATTCTGATGAGTTTATATTTTTTAGCCCAAGCAAGGAGTGCATTCAAAGACAAGGAAAGTATAAGGAAAGTTTGATACTTCGCCTCTGTTTTGCATTCACTCCTATCTTGGGTTATAAAAAACACAGTTTCACAAACTGCCACAAAAACTGCATGTGTGATTCTAGCCTTAAAGGGGTTTGCAGAAGAAGTTATCTCTAACAAGATTGCAGATAAAGCCATGCTTTTAAGTCCTTACAGCACTTGTACCTTTTGTTTAGTGAAGCTAATCTTGTTAGATAATAGTCTTGCCTCGACGAGCCTCAGTCCGTCTGTGCGGGTGAAGTTCATTCCTTGCTCTCTGCTAATCAGATAACAGATGTCCGTCTGGTTTGCAGGTAACCATAGAAACATATGTGCACTCAAATAGCTCATAAATTCTTAGCTCATGACTAAAGTAAAATCTTTTGACCAATGTGTTTAGAAAAATTCCCTTCATGTTGAAAGCTAATCTCTGTAGTGTGAAAACTCCTTTAGTAGGGTCACCTCGCTGTTTCACAATAGTTACTGCCTTGCTTAAAACTCACACTATAGCAATGTACTCAAAGGCTTAGTCAAAGCCGTAAATTGTACGGGGCCGGAATTAGACCGCAGTTCATGGCTGTAAAGGGGCAGGGACGGGGGTGGAGCTGCGGGCTGTGGCGGTGGAGCTGCGCGCACAGCTTCATAGACAGCATTATTTTCGGGGCGTAGAGGACACATAAATAATGTGCATTGTCACTTTCTCCCCTCCGCGGCGGATTCGATCCGAGACCGGTGAGGGGGGAAAGGCGAGGATGCGACGGCAATCCACATTTCTCGTTGAAGAATCTCGAGGTTTACCGTAATGACGGGTACGGATTGTCAGCAGGTACTGTAGCGCAAATCCGGCGCCGCCGACCAGTACGGGCTCCATCGCGGCCAAATATGCCGGGGTGTTAGGGGCCGTTCTGTCCCAGCTGGTGGTGTGACTTCGACTACAGCAGTGACTTTTGACTGATCATACATTTCTAGCGGATCCATATAGAGTTTGAAATGACTACTGGAGTGTTCTGTATCGTTGTAGTATTACAAGGCCTGCAGCGCTCTTAAAGGGTTTTTTTTAAACTTGTAAGAAAGTAATGTAAATGAGCACTACATTTCTAGATAAGAAACACAGCAGATAGTGAGTCATCATCATAACCATAGATCTGCAAAGAGTAGACAGAGGTGGCTGGTAACTAGGAAAACTTGTGTACAAAACAAGGGGATAAGATCTGCACCTAACTCTGTAGGGACTAAAAATCCAAAAAGCAATGTATTTGCGTAATATAGTCTTTATTACTATCTGCCTACATATTTAAAGCTAAGCAATGACACGAGAATAATCCTTTAAAGTAACGCTCTAGACAAAAATGTCAGATAATGTTTGGAACTGAGATGCTCATTCTACCAACAAAGTCTCACCTATATGCTTTCTGCTGATAACGTGCTTATTAGATCATGTTATAGATCCCTGCTTAGAATAAATGTTTCAAAATGCTCCAGATGTACACCTCTAACATGGGACTGCAGAATATCCCATTGTATGAGCATAAAGTGGGATAAATCACATGTAGGTCCAAATTAAAAAAAACAAAGGGGGGCATGTATGAAAACTGTCTAGGTCTAAGACTTTGTTGCCCATAGCAACCAATCCAGGTCTTCCTTCATTTTTTTTCCTGAGCTCTATATGAAATGAAAGGGAGCTCTGATTGGTGCTATGGGCAACAAAGTATTAGACACCTAGGGACAGTTTTCATACATTAGGCCCAAAACTGTACAGCGCAGTATATCTTTTTATTAGGTGTATACTGTTCTATGGAATAGTGGAGTCTATTATGGTATTCCAGACTTATTTTTTACAGTATGCCAAAATCTACTGTTCCAACTGAGGCCATAAAGACACTTTTGGCATCCTTCAACTAATGGAGCTCCGTGTGTACGCTTATGTGAAAACTTTCCCAATCTATATCACCTACATAGCTCTTTTTAGAGGAGCAAGCAGTATATCATTTTATTTATTGCTCATATGTGTCCTGGAATCTTACTCATTACATGCAGGATATAATAGCTCCCTTCCATAAGATACCATGGAACTCCCTGATCATTAGGGAACACATATATAAGACTGTGGGGCTAGACTGGCCTGGCACTGGGATTTCACTTTTTAAAGCTATTCTGTTTGAACTAATTTCATATTGTTGATGCTTTCCACCAACTAACCAAATGTAACAACTGGAAGGTTTCAAGGACTTATAGATGAGCTCTTGATTTGTTATAAAATGCTTTTTATGGTAGGCTTTTAAGTTTCCACCTCAAATTTGTGTCCTAGATGCACAACCATCCTAAACTTGTGTGTAAGGGCACAAGAGCATGGACTCTGCATGGCTGTGCATATAGTACAAAGCCATATGGTTTATGTTCACTAGCTGCGTTGGGCATCATGTAAATGGAGAAATCTTAAGAAGAAAAAACAATGCCTTTGTATGAAATTAGACCCTTTGTATGTCTATAAAAGTCTTATTATGGTCCTGTACCAAATGTGACCATAGTATTACTATATGCATATACCCTATGCATTGTTTTAAACCTACTGATCAGAAATGTAAAGTTGAATGATAGTTGATATAAACCATATTGGAAAAATTATAGATGTATTTAAACAAGCAGATGTGTCTGACTTTTGCTATAAAAAAGTAAACCTATCCATTAAACACTACATTTGTAAGGATGTTTTGAATATATTAGGTAAATGGTATCCCACACTGACAGTGACACTGACAAAGCTGGGTCCTTCTCAGTTTTTCCCTACACAGCAACACACTGGGCTGCCTGCTATGTACCAGCTCTATTTTATTGCATTGCTGCACTTTCCTGCATAGTTGGCAGCACCAATGTGCAGGGAAAGGTTTGATGGTGTCATAGCACTAAAGCAGCATTGCATCCCCTGGATTCTGAGAATTGGTGGGGGTCATCAACTAATGAAAGCCAGACATTGCTTTTAAATTGTGATTAATTATATTTTAAAAAAAGAAAACCAACTGAAAGTGGGCTAGTCGAAAAATGAGGACTTCTGCACTGTCCACTGCTATTCTGTACCAATTCATCGTGAGCAAATCTGCTCCTGCCTGTCCTAGGTGCCTTCTCCTTACTGTGTGTAACTCCTTCTTACAGAGTGTTTAATAGGATTTAGATCAGGGCTTATAGAAGGTCACTTTAGAATAGTCCAATACTTTGCTCTTAGACATTCTTTATAGAGGACATATGACCTGTGACTGAGATGAAGACTTTCTTTTAGATTTAGCTCCAGAATGTCTTGACAGTTTTAAGATTATTTTGTACCCTGGACAGATTAAAGACACCCTTTGCCAGATGCAGCAAATCAGCCCCAAAACATAAGCAAACCTCATGCATGTTTCACAGTAGGTACAATGTACAAGGTACAATACTTTGTCTTCTTCATTTTTGTGTCTGAATATAAAGCTAATGTGACTTGCTTAAAAGCTCATTTTTTTTCTCTTCTGTCCAAAGAGCATTTTTCCAGAATCTTTGTTTTTTGTCAATATGCATTTTGACAAATTCCATGCTCGCTTTTTTATGATTTGCTTTCAAAAATGGTTTCCTCCTCAGTTGTCTCCCATTAAGTACACTTGGGCAAAGACAGCAATGGATGGTGTTATCTGACCCTGATGTACTTTAACCTTGGAGTTTACCTCTAATCTCCTTGAAAGTTGTTCTGGGCTCACTGGTTACCATTCGTATTGTATATTCAATTTGCCATCAGTTTTCCTCTTGCAGCCACTTCCAGCGTGGTTGGCTATAGTCCCATAGACCTTAAACTTCTGAATATTATGTGCAACTGTAGTAACAGAAACATCAAGCTGTTTGAAGATGGTCTTATAACCTTTACCTTTAAAATGTTTGTCTATAATTTTCTTCCTAATTTCCTGAGACAACTTTCTTCCTAGCTTCCTTTGGTCCATGGTCATTGAGGTACAGATCACCATACCAAACAGCATAGTGACTTCTTTTCACCCTTTAAATAGATAGACTGACTGATTTTGATTAATGTGAAGACACCTGATATGGTTTTTACAGCACACAACTTAGTTTAAGGCATCCATATGATCACCTTATGTCTACATGGTCTTATTTAGGAGTGCCATCATTTTTGTCAAGGCCAGTTTTATTAGTTTGTTTTTTAAACATTGTAGGTTGAACCACATGCCTGATTTTTTTTTAGTTGATTTTGAGTAAATTTAAATGTATTAGTTTTAAACCATTAAAGTGACTGCTTTGGGTTTGTCTTTTTAATGGTAGGGAGCCAACAAATTTGTCCATGTCTGTATCCTAGTAATAGGAATAACCAATAAACTTGAACTATATTGCCATATTTACTGTAAATAAACTTGTACAGTGATGCCATTCTGGTTTCATCAGCTCTATTACAGGACATTAAACGAATGGTCTGGTACGAGACCTGCTGTGACATTTTCAGCTTTGTTGGCTTTGATTTGCAGCTTGGCTCCATTAAAGTGAGTTAATGATCAAATAGCACTGTCACACTTATTTAACTAGAGGTTAAAGAGAAAATTGAATTGTTTTTTTTTTCATGTGTGACTGATTAGACCAGAAGCTGCACTATATCTGGCAATCAGTCAGCAGAACAATATAATGGGATATTTATTTCAGTAGTGGCTGCTCTCTTTTTGTTAGTAAGGGTTCAATCACACTTGTCCTCACACTTTTTTAAAGCTTATTTTCTTTTTCTTTAATATCAACAGATTGTTAAAATGGATTGAACAATTGAAACATTTACATTTCTAGCTCTAGAACAGTGGCATGTTTGACATAAGTATTACAGGTGCATTCTTTCTATAAATAAGTTATACAATTTTATTTTAATTTATCAAATTCTCACAGTTTTACAGGTAGAAAAGCAATTACAATTTTACATAGTCAAGTCAACATTATAATGACGACCAGCTAATATCAATGTAGCCATCCTGTGCAGCACAGACAGCAGTTAGATGGGCTGGGAGTGAGCAAAAAAAAGTCCTGGTGGGTTGTCACAAGTATCTGGAGCCATATTGACTGCATCCCACTGCTGCTGGAGAGGTTGGAGGGGATCCATAGAGTCAGCATAATGATTAAGGTGAGCCACAGAGGCATAATTAGGTTTAAGCCTAGGAAATTAGGGGGCTAGTACTTGGAGGTTTTTTTCATGCTCTTCCATGTCCCATTGTCTTGCTAGAAGATTCCATCTGCCCCAGGGAAGACAATCAGCATGTACTGATGTACATGTTCAAAAAGGATAGATTCTGACCTGAATTGGTTGAGAGTGAATTGCTCATGGACGAGTGGTCCCAGAGAATGCCACAAAAACATTCCCCAGACCATACCATCAGCTTGTGTTCTTCCAGCAATGATTGAATGTTGCTTGTTCTCTGACGTTTCTTGTCTGACATGCCAACGATGAAGCAGAAAACGTGACTAATCGGAAAATGCAACTGTTTGCCAATTAGTGG